>JAOBRB020077095.1:0-14433 GCA_027575285.2 Zoanthus pulchellus
AATCCCCCACCAGTAAAATATCAGTTTGATCGGACAAACTCTCCAAGTTCCTTTGAAGTATTTCAAGGCATTCGGAAGTAAGTAACGACACAGGTCGGTTGTTATTAGCTATCTCGTGATCTCCATCTTTCGGTACTGGAACAACTTCAGATATTTTTCACGCGGCAGGAAAAACTGATGACATTAAGGATCGATTTCCAATGTCCGTCAGTACAGGAAGAATGCATGGGAGTGCATCTTTTTTTATCAGACATGATTATTTTGTCATACCCTGAGGCTTTGTTGGAGGGGAATGACATAACAGCTCTGCCAATCTCATTCGTTGAAAAAACGCGGAATCGAAACTTGTTAGCCTCATAAACATTTTTCTCACTAGTGATGCCAATTGGTGGAGACAGGTCATGAAAATCAACCAAGGCTTTAGATGCTTCTTATACATTGGCGCCAACAGACACAAAAAATTCATAAAACTCCTCTACGATCTCTTTAACTTTCCTTGTATAAACATGTTGCGTAGTCTCCTTCCGCAATAAACAGCTTCTTATCAACTTCCACTGAGAGCTAGGGTTCCGACAACCATCCATCTCTTTAAGTATATATTTTTGTTCCGTCTTATGCAGCCTAGTTTTAACCACTAGTCTTGAGACACGATACAGTTCCCAGTCCACAGGTAGCCCAGTGCAACGAGCTTTTTTCAATAATCTTTCTTTCTTTCTCGCATCAATTCTGATTTTCACTAGTTTAACTGGGGCATTGTCATCCAACACCTCAAGAAATCTTTTATTAAAATGATCAACCATGTCACTTTCATCGTCGACAACGGCAATCTCGTCCCATGGCACTCGCTCTAGATCTAGAACAAAACGCTGGCTATTGTAGTTCTTGTAAGATCTTACATCCACGAAGGTGGCAGGGGGTTTGGGATTTTGAGTTTTAGTGAAGCGTACACCAGATAATGGTCACTGATGTGAGTTTTCAGCACACTGCTCCTCTCGACAAAATCGGTACTGGAGGTCATAATTACGTCAAAAGGTGTGAAAACATTCGGTCACGCGAGTTGGCTCTTTGTTCAATTGTGACAAATTCACACTATCGCACAGGTCTCGTAGTGCTACAGCTTCTGAAGAACGAGGTTTTAACACATCACAGTTGAGGTCTCCAGTGACACAGATATTTTTTCCAAATGTTAGCGCTTGAGAATACTTGTCCATGAAATCACCAACAAAACAATACACTGGGCAATATTCGTGTCGATATGCACACAGAGCATAATTGATCTTAGCTTTTTTAACTGAACTTGGACCCATAGTTTCTGGAATCCTGCCTCAGAATCTACATAAATCTCTTTCAGATGTTTTCTTTTAAGTGACGATCTGGTGTAGATACAGACACCACCTCCAGTCTTTTTTGTTCTGTCCAATCTAATATCATGCGATCTGAATATCCACATTTGTCATGGTTGAATTAAGCCATGATTCGGAAATAGCAAGGACATCGTAATGCTTTTCACGCATAATTTCTCTGAGCTGAATTAAATGATTTCTTTCCTTTACTGACCTTAGGTTTAAATGTGCTATTTGGAGTTTGGAGCTCAAGAATTTCGATGAATTGAGTTGAAATTTTACTGTTGTTCTTCCCATGGCAAGATTTAGATCAGAGGTGACAATCTGAATATTTAATAAGTTGGAGTGATATATTCTGCTTGAAACTGTCTTTAAGTGTTTTCCCCTGAACTTTCGTAGAATTCCAAGAGATTTTTAAGCAGAGCTTAACGCTCAATAGGTAACTTGTACGGGTAACTTCACATGCTGATCAATGCAAGAGGTTTGAACTTGGTAGTGAAAATAGGATTTTTCTTGAATAAGACAACTTAGGAGTGTTAACTTAAGTCTTATTAAGGATGCTACGCATATCGTGGTAATTCCAGGGTCAATACTCTTCACAAAATTGTGTAAAAATACAGAACAGTTTACAGAAGCAGCCGACGGGCGTAAATTTACAAATTAAATGCAAAGTAAACTAGGTTATCTTACGTTATAACATATCTAAATGTTTATTCATAATGATTTGCAGTGCCATATTAGCAACCAAAAATGAGCATAAGAATTTCAACCAGGAGCTGCCAAAATAACAGTTACCCTGACGATTAGTTAGCATTTAAAACGAATGTTTCTTACACAATGTATTGCAACAGTAAAATCTATTTCAACATTAATAAAAAAAATCAATAGTTATAACGAAGGTAACAACAAATATATCTCACGACCAGATAATACGTTTTTAAAAGAAAGTATATAATCAGGCAACAATCAAATAATAAATATTATTATATGGCCTACTAATTTTGCGCGCTCTGATTGGTCAGTTTGGGGTTCGTAAGTTACAGTACGGACCTGGGTACGGACACCGGGTATGGACCTCCCAAACCTGCCGTAATTGTTTTGATTGTAAACGAAGCATCAAGTTTTAAAAAAGTAATACTTTACACAACTGCATTTTTCGGTATATTAAACAAGAGAATGAGTGGTAATTTTAATGTTTACCTACCTACATCAGTTTACAAGATGGCGACGAAGAAAGATGAATCTGACAAGTTGAATCCGTATTCAGAAAAAGACCAAAGATTTATCAAAGAAAACAAACTTGTGTTAATAATCCAAACTGATTTGCCGAAAAACATTTAAATTTTCAGTGCTTACTAGTGCAGTTCAAGACACACTGTCAATCAAGCAGCCATAAATTAACCGGAAAGCCGCTCAGTGATTGTGTTAAAAGGCGAACTTCCAGTATAAATGTTCAGTGCTGTATGAATACGAAAATTTTGTTCGTAGAATTTTCATTGCTCAAAATCTTCACTGAATTGTCGTCTGGTGAATTGATAAATGTAGATGATTATTTGTACGTGTGATCCACCTCAAAACAACTTGCTATCTGTCTATCGCTTGGCGATATTTGGATTGATTCCGCTGATTCAAAGCGCCCTAAATCAATGAATGAACTCTGCCGGGACGAAACCAACAGCCATTATCTTCTAAACAAGTAAACGTCTGCCTGTTTTTCTAGATTTTAAAAATGAAAATTTACTTAATTTCACATTTAACAAGTTTTGAATGAAGTGATGAAGTTTGAACTGTTTTGCCCCGGTCTCAGCAGAGAAAAACTTTTTTACATTCTAATTGTCTACTATCCAATAAAATGTCTTCGCTGCGTGTCAACCGTTGGTTCGTCCCAGAACGTTTTTCTTCAAAAGGCCATATAATAAATATCTTATTAACCTCGTTTGCTCGATTCGTACCATAAGTTACGGACCCAAGTTTTTCCTCATGGAACGGACCTCGCACTCGGTTAATAAGAGTATATTTTTTATTGCATAGATATGAAGACTTCATATAAAACTACATCCGGGATACGAGTAACATATTTTCCACACCCTCACAAGTGAAGGTATCTTGGACGTCATTCCTTTGTTTTCCCGTCTTTTTAGTTTATAACACTAGTATCTATGCCATAAAAAGAAAACTACACGTTGGATTGAACATATGATATTTATCTTCTCGTGAAATCTTTTTTACCACTCGAAATAAATTAGATATGTTTGCGGCATCGTGTAATATACTCTATATATTTCTGCTATATAAATTCTTACCCCGTTGATATTGTTGATTTCCAAGACCGATGCTGCAAGATAAAAGAACACATCCGTGGTTTCATACCTGCTAGCCGATAGCTTACTATGTTACTATGTTTGAGTGAAACAGTGAGTGAGAGTGATGTTAACTTGACACAGGAAGACCCAAAACAGTATTCGCCCCCCAAGTATTTAACTGGCCTCGACAGCGAATTTGCTGGAATCGCCGAACTTCGGAATCTGAGGTATATGACGTTTTTATTGATTATAACGTACGATCTACATTTCAATAAGTGCTGACTCTCTTTCAAAGGTGAGGAAATTCACAACAAATTTGCGGTATCTTTTGCTTAAGACATTATGAACTTTTTCCAAGATGTAAACTGAACTGCTAAAGTATTCAGTGAAAGACGGCCATGACGAGTGCATGAAGTTTTACTTCATGTTGAAACCATTTTATTGGTAAAATAAAGTGTTTTGTAAGCATCACAAAGCTTTACTTTGATAAAATAGTATTTGAATTTGTCAAGTCCAGGATAAGTTATGAGAGTTTTTAGAAACCAGGCCCTGCATGCTGGACTGCCTACATCACTAAATTAAAGACTGTGCCAAATTATGATCCATACCTCAAAAAGAACAGAAAAGAACAAACTGAACCTTTTTGTCTCTCAAAAATCGAGTTTATAGCTGCCTTTCAACATGTTTAAATTATAAAACTTGTTACAGTGCTCGATTAAAAACATCAACAACTTTCCGAGAGGTTCCATTTATTTTGTAGTATTTAATTGCGATAGTAAGTAACATTTATAATTTCACAAAAAATATGTCTAACATAGTGCAAAGATAACTACTGTAATTACTGTGATCTAGGGCAAACATCCACGGAGCAATCTCATCAAGGGCAGGGTCTATAGAGCTTTTTCTAGGGCAAATTACGCACAAAGCGTATGGCCTGTTTCAGCCTATTTCGTACTAAGCGGAACAATCTGAGCTGTCTGTATTTGGGAGATAAGGCGCGTGTCTGAGGGTGTTCCTCTCTATGTTACCAAAAGTGGGAGACCGTGAAAGTGGTCTTCTTCCTGTCAAATCTAACTTTTGCAAGAAAAATGCCCTTCATCAATTTAACACATTTTTAAGTGTGAACAATTGCCTTACAACTCACCAAAGCGGTAACAAGAAACATCACTCAACAGAAACTCTAACATACTCGTGGCCGATGCGATACTAAGATCTATGGAACAATAGCTTACCACCACGTTAATTCTATTAGATCTAAGGCCTCCGATAGCCTGAGCCACCCAGTTCTACTAGAAATAAGAAGACGCATTGGTGTTTTTGTATGACTGAAGTGGTTTAAAAGCTATTTGTCGGGGAGGAAACAGTGTGATAGTATTGGCCCAACAGTGTCATCCCCAAAGCCCATCATAAAAGGAAATATGGCGACAGGAACAGGAACAGGAACAGCAACAATCTAGAAACCCCATTTTTGAAATCTAAGTTAGGACAAAGAACGTTTCAATACAGAGGCATAAAAATCTACAACAACCTAGACAATTAATTGAAAATAAAAATTTCACCCCATTCGTTTGAACACATTTGAAAGAAAGCCCTAATTGCAAAACTATATAGTGTATTTATAGTAAATATAGATTCGGATATACTATTTTTTTTAATTCTTTATTTTATATTTTTACATTTTTAAATTTTTTGTTGATTTTTTATCATTAATGTGTTGAGTGAATCTCGTTCCGGTAACATGTAATCACCGTCTAAGATGCAAGATTTACAACGATTGTTAACAACAATTTAATTCTGTGTTAAGAATGCTAACATCAACGCTTAAGAACGCTAACATCAAGCTATCAAACAATGAGATAATACCTTTATTCTTTCTATCATATTCACTTGGTTTCTCCTCGAAATTCGGACTATCGACGGTAAAAGCCTGCACGGTTCTGTAAGAGATTGTATAAAACAAAACTAAAAGTAGGTAGTCATGGACTACACGCAGCTACAGCAATAAAATTTGACCAGAGATATAGAGCAAAGGCTTTTTTCTGTAGTCGGTTTTGTTTTTTAAAACCCGACAATCTTCTAGGGTATCCTGTGTGACTTATAGCCCAATGCATGTCTACTTGGGTACCCTGTACCCTGTATTATTACATCCCCCATCCTCTCACCCTGAACCATGAAAACGTAGCTACCGCTGATATTAGTGTTTTAAAAGGCTGCACAGCTGGCGAACGTGTGCGAAAGCAGAAAAAGTCGAACGAAAGAAATTAGGGCAAGGACAAAAAAGGTAGTGAAGAGGGGTGAGGAGGACGGGGAAAGACCTGTTTTTCAAATCTTCCCTCCGCCAGTGGACGGTAAATACTGAGTGGCAACCTGGAAATCAATGGCCAAATAACTTAGTCCAGTGCTCTCAACATTACGTCCCTAACTGAAAAAGCAACAGCTGCAGCTGTAGATGGTGTCAATAATTTACGAAATCCTAATACAAAAATAATTTTGATACGAGCACAAAAAATTGTTGTCAAATATATGCTGTGTGGCAGGGATGTTCATTGCGGTTTTACCCAACGGTTTCGGTAAGAACATGATATATAGTCTTTGCAGTGGCCAAGGGCGAGTTTTTCAAGCCAGTTCTGGATCCTTAACAACCGCAACTTGTGTTTTGTTTATTTTCCCCCTTGAATAGCTGATCATCAATTATCACATACACTGTAGAGGCACTGCCAGAGAGGACGTTAGCTTCTGTTAATGTAAGCCCACCTCAATTTCTGTTTGCTTCAGTGGAAGAAGCGCTTGGCACTAAGTTTCTCGATTGCTTGAAAGATTCCAAGGTAATATATAGTTTTTAACATGCATTTAATTAAAAGAATGGTTCAAGATGACTAGCAAATACTAGGAAATGTTTGCAATCGATGATTGTCAAAAAAAAGGGGAAGTTATTTAGCAACACGAACAAGAGAAATTTTGTTTGCAAGATGAGCGCACTGAACTAATGAAATAGTTTAGAATTTAAAATAAGAAAATAAACTCGGAAAATAAACTCCTAAAAACTGCATAATTAAAACAGGTCCGTAGAAATTACATTGTTTTAGAAACAAGTTTTGTTCTTTTATGTTAGATGTTATATGTCTTCCGCTGTCCACTTTATTCTTGGAAGTGGCAAATTAACGGCAGAAAGCATTCAAAACATAAATCAATTGCGAAAAAAAGGGAAACTGCCGCCAAATGTCATCGTTTATAAGTTATATTTCATTGAGAATCAACTTCTTTATCTAAGTTTCTACAGAAGCAGTTTTCTAAAAAAACGTTTCAAAAATACAAGATACGTCAGTTATTATAACAACTTGTGATTCGCTGTTTACACACGGAGGCGGGAAGCAGGTGGCCTTTCCCCTTCCCCCTCGCTAGTTCCTTTCGTTCGATTTTTTTCCGCTTTCGCACAAGACCGCCAACTACGCAGGCTACGGTTTAAAAAACTGTCATTGACACTTGATTATACCAAGAGTAAACACTAAGTTATTAAAAATTCCTATCACTACGAAGGTTTAAAAGGTATGAAGCACAAAACGTTCCGTACAGCACCCAAAGGCAAAAGATAAACCTAGAAATCTGCCACCTAGTTAGCCTACTTACTAGGGTGCTAGTCTTTGATGCGAGAAGCTGGGTTGTGATCCTCAGCCTGAGAATTAACCAATGCCTTAAAAATAATTGAGCAGATGGTGTTGCCTTTACTTTGCGAATGGTTAAACTTTTCTGTCTTCTTGTATAAGAACGGGAAACTTAAAAGAGCCTTTAGGTTTGTTGAAAAGAGTAGGAAAATTATTCCGGTGTTGTAGTGTATGTAAGACGCGCAACTGGTATTCATCAGAATGATGATAAGTGAGACTAAACTTAGGACCAATGACAGAGTAAAACATAGACAACAAAAGTGTAGTTCCCGTTGGCCATACGGAGTCCCTTCCGGTTCAAAAATGAAAGAAAGATCAGGGTTAAAAATAAGGCTAGTCCTACCTCCATCCACTTGAAACGGAAGTGTCTTCATTGTAGTTAACTTTGCATTTTTACACTGAGCTATTCTTTCGCCATGGCCGGTTCCCATTCGTGTTGTAGCCTGTGGTGACAATGTAAACAAATGTAACACTCGTCACCACCGACTGTGGGCCAATGTTCAAAACAACTTGATTAGATGATAACACATTTCCCGTGAAATTGAAGCAAAGCATCGACTGTTTCAAATAGTATCGACTATTTCGTAGTACCACATCGACTGTTTCAAATTGCATCGACTATTTCGTAGTACCACATCGACTGTTTCTAATAGTACCGACTATTTCCTATTATGACATCGACTGTTTCACATAGAATCGACTAATTCATAGTACCACATCGACTGTTTCAAACAGAATCAACGATTTTATAGTACCACATCGCCTGTTTCAAATAGCATTGACAATTTCCTAGTACCACACTGACTGTTTCATATAGCATCGACTATTTCCTAGTATTACATCGACTCTTTTAAATGGTAACGACAGTTTACAAAAGGGAAAGTTGCATTGGAGTAAGTGGAGCAATACACGGGGGATTAAAACGTAAGCAGTTCTTCAGAGCAACCCGCTAATGCTCGTAATAGATTTAAAGGGATTTTTCATTGTCCTTTAATATTAAACACAATTTTTGTTTCACCTAACCTTAGTTTCAAACGAAACGTACGCCATTTTTGCTAGCGTTAGAAGAGGAAGGTCAGAAAATACATTGTAACTGATTAACACAAAAACATACCAGTACATAAACTTTAGAGCTGTTTATTAGCGTACGATTTTTGCGTGCTTGTCTCTAGACGCCTAGACTTTCACAGAACTAACAATCTAAACAAGACGTTCTAAAAGCGTTCTCTAGGCTACCTTTAGATACAGGTCCCCCCTCTCCTCACAACACAGTCAAGCAAGAAATGAGCCTTGTGAGTCGAAATGATGTTTGGACGACAAAAAACACGGGAAAACAAACCTATTCCATAACATAAAAGGAATTTTTGGACTCAGTCCAAATTTACGTTCTTCGATAACGTGAAATCAATTATTTATTAAACTCGGTAGAGCTCGACGTTTAGATCCTAGAACTTCCATGAGACATTGTTGTTTGGGTATCTCATTTGAAGGAAAGATTATTATATTGACAATGAGTACTTATTAAAGAGGTCGACGTTAATCCTAGAACTTCCATGAGACATTGCTGTTTAGGTATTTCATTTGAAAGAAAGATTATCATATTGACATTGAGTACTTTTTAAAGAGGTCGACGTTAATCCTAGAACTTCCATAAGACATTGTTGTTTAGGTATCTCATTTGAAGGAAAAATTATTGTATTGACAATGAGTACTTATTAAAGAGATCGACGTTAATCCTAGAACTTCCACAAGACATTCTTGTTTAGGTATCTCATTTGAAGGAAAGACTATCATATTTACAATGAGTACTTATTAAAGAGGTCTACGTTAATCCTAGAACTTCCATGAGACATTGTTGTTTGGGTATTTCATTTGGAGGAAAGTCTATTATACTGACAGCTGACAGTGAGCACATACCAAAGAGGTCGACGTTAATCCTAGAACTTCCAAGTAACCGTCGTCACATCGTTGACTAAGAAAGTCCTAAAACAAATACAAAAGAATACTTATTAAGTCCATTATACGAACACCGTTAAATTAAAGGTAAACCTAATTGGCAAGATGACAGTCTATCGTGCGGGAGGCTGGAGTTCGACTCCCAACACGCATGATCTTGAAATAATCGAGAAAAAGGTGCTGCTTTTCAACAATATCAGCAAATAATAAAACCTTAACTTCATCTATAGTAAGGAGGGATTTATTTATTATTATTATTATTATAACTATTATTATTTATTATTATTATTATTATTATTATTATTATTATTATTACTATTAGAACATGCGTTATCTAAGACTATCAACTGCTGAAAACTATATTCATCAGAAAAGAATTTGAAGCTTTAAGAATAAGGGCAATGGAACCATTGTTAATTACTATTTTATCATCACCATCATTATTATCCATGTCTTTTCAATCCCAGAACAAAGCTGGAAGTTCTTTAAATGTGGCATGTATCTACTTCCCGCAGACTTGGACGCACGTCAACTTTTCGTCATGTATACCTTCAAGTCTCCAAAACGTTTTGCAGGATTCTAGTAGATTCCAGCAGACACGCTTTCTGTAATAAAACCATGTCAAAAGCCATATCAAGTTCAGTAGGCCATTTCTACGAATCGTTTGGAAGATTTCCAAGCGCTCCAATGACTACTGGTACAATCTTGACTTCTCTACACTTTCAAAGCTTTTGCACTTGTCTCTTCAAGTTCTGGTAATTCTCGATTTTGTCCTTGGTATTACCGCCCACTCTCGTGTCGAAGGGGCAAACCACGTCAGTGATCAGACACTCTCTAGTATTCTTGTCCAGTACTACAATGTTCAGCTTATTGGCCTCGACTGGATGGTTGGTTGGATGGTTGGAAGTTTTCTGGTCTTACTGTCCATTTACCGCACCTAATCCTTATTCCAGTCGATCAGACCTGCTCCATAGCGTACAAGAGAGATAGCTTGGATGATATTGCTGCCATTAAGCTTAGACTTAAGAATTTTCCTTAAGAATTGTTTATTACTATTTTATCATCATAATCATCATCATTAGAATAATAATTATTATTATCATTATTATCATTATTATTACTATTATTTATATATTTATGTATCTATTTTTATTACTATTACTATTCGCCACGAGCCACCTAACATGGCCTTGTATGTGAAGATTCCTGACAGCTGTTCTTCTAACCTTACATCCCTAGTACTTCTGAGAATACCTGCGGTGCCGATCCTAGTATGCATGTTCTCTGTAAAAGACCTAGTCTATAACATTTAACCATGTTCTGATGATTTTATACCATCACAAACTCTGCACACTAGCATATTCTCGCGATTTCCCTCTTAAGTCTTGATACTTGTCATTTTTTCTTTTTCTTTTGCACTATCTCGGGTGTCAAATGGGCAAGCATCATCAATAATAAAGAACTTTCTAATGAGTTTTATCTTGCTATGTCGTCACATTTTGTATTCTCTTCATTCTAATTTCTTATATTCCGCTTCATTATTAAGCCACTCTTTCTTCAGACACTTCAGTTTTTGTAAATAATAATATCCAGTTTCTTCTACTTCTCTAATATTTTTTTCCGTCTGGTATCTCAATAACATCACACAAAACCAGTTTTCCTCTCGTCATGATAAGGACTGCACATTTGTCAATGCATCCCAACATTAGTGCTGAGTATACGGACAGTATTTAAGTGTCAATTTGCTTTTCACTTTAGACATAAAGTTTCATATCATCCATATACAGAAGGAGATTTACGAGTTCCTTCTTCCTCGTAAGCTCATATCCACAGCTTTGTAAAATGATAACGGGATCAGAGTCACTACAAACAACAGTGGCAATAGGTTATCTCCTTGGAAGATTACTCTTCTCGCATTTTTCCTCTCCAATATGTTTCCAATTGCCAACAACTCCACCAAACATTGCCCCATACTCTTCTCTATATACTGGACCATAATTTCCGCCGCCCCGCGTAAACAATTTAAAATCCACGAGTGAGGGATCATATCAAATGCTTTTCTGTAATCAATCCACGCCATTCCAAGGCAAATGTTCTTCCTCTTACAGCTCTTGATAATCACCTGATAGAGGAGCAACTGATCCCTCATTCTCTTGAGTTCTGTGGGCATCTTTTCTGTTCATCTAGCAATAAGTTTGTGTTCTCTAAGTGTTGATAGATATCATTGACATTATTCTTGTGAACAATTTCCACAATTGAGGTAGGCAAGTTTTAAGTATAAAATTCGATGCTATATTTCCATGCCATTAGGAAACCAGGCCGGGGTATCATAACTATCAATGCAGTCTAGCAGATGAATAGCTAATCACTGGTTAGTCTTTCACTGGTGATTCTTTCTTCCTTTATCATAATAGATTAACAGTTTGGTGTCCCTTACAAATAGCGAACGTGATTACATATCAATTAAAAACAAAAAATAGAAAGAATCATTTTTAAAAATGATTACAAAGAGTGAGAAGAGAAAATGAGAAAAATAGCACGCTCGAGCAATAAACACATCTTTAAAACTTCTTACTTGCTTAGGCTATTTTCTCAATCCTCCGGGTAAACTATTCCGAATTTTTGAGCCAGTGATAAAATTGAATTTTTTATGCCCAGAAAAAGAAGATCGTGTAAAGTAATTATGGACAATCTGAGTCAATATAAAAGGCTCACTTATGTTAGAAGGTACAAGCTTATTACAAACATCATGCATGACAATGGAAGTGAGTTTATGGAACATAGGTAATGGAAGAATATTAAATAACACGAAAAAGGGGATGACATGTTCGCTATAATCAGCAAAATCCATGAGGCGCATGACCCTTTTTTCTAATACTAGTATTGTTTGTGAGTTTTACAAGCCTGGCCCCAGGCAGTAAGACCGTAAAGATTGATAGAAAGATGCAAGGTGGAAAAAGAAGAGAGGTTTCTCAGTCAGACTATGATTCCGATATTTCTACTTATTTTTGATGCAACATAGCTGATGTCATGTTTCCAAATACGATTACTGTCTAACAAAACTCCAACATATTTTCCAGCTGCAAATCTGTTAATTTGGTTGTCATATATTTTCAGGGTAACATTATAATTAATTCGTTTTCAATAGGAATGGAATAAAATGAAATTCGATTTCTCTATATTAAGTAATAGTTTGTTGGAACTCAGCCAGTCGTTGACTTTCAAGAATTCAGTGTTAACAACACTTTTAAGTGTTTTCAATTTTATCTGCATATAATAAATTTGTATCATCGCAAAGAGAAATAGATAGAGTTTGGTCCAGGCCCTACAAACGTGATTAACATAGATTAAAAGCAGGAGTGGTCCTAGCACAGATCCTTGTGGCACTCCACATAGGACTTTTTCCTTAGTGAAAATGTGATGCCTAATTTCAGTAGTTTGAATTCTTTCACATAAATACGAACGAAACCAATCCTGGACTACACCACGAATCACATAATGATACAATTTATGCAACATAATGTCAAGATCGACCGCATCAAAGGCTTTTTAAGGTCGCTAAATACCCCACATTAAACATACTCTTGTCCATGTTTTTTTCATATTTTACTCACGACACGATGTCCAAGATACCATATTCAGCAGATCGCTTTTCACGGAAGCCGTACAGAGATTCAGCTAAGATATTGTGCATTTTTAGAAAACGTTTTAGTCTATTATACATTAATTTATCAAAAATTTGGTTAAAAACTGATGGAAGTGAAATTGGACGGTAGTTGCCAGGATCGGGTTCGTCCCCATCTTTAAAAACAGGGATGATTTTCGCATGTTTCAATTTAGTAGGAAAGAATCCTCTCTCAACAGAAATGTTAATAAGAGTAAAGAGGGGCGAAAACCTGGTACGCAATGTAAAAAACGACCTGGGCAGGAATATAGTCCAGCAGATTCTTTTGGCGATATTCTCATAATTTCCAGTTCCTCTTCTCGAAATAAAACAGGATCAAAGACAAACGAACTGATATAGTTAATATTAGATATGTATTTTAAGAACGTGTTATTACATACTGGAATTTTTAAGCTAATTTAGGTCCTACTGTGGTAAAATATTACCATGTTCTTGATGGACAATGGAAAAATGATAACTAGGAGCTTTAAGGGCGCATATTGATTTGTGAGTTTTCTTTTTCTCGTTAATAAGGCTATGTATAACTTTCCACGTTTTCTTATCATTATTTATGTGCAGATGAAAATAATGGTGTAAATAGAGTTTTTTTGCTCAAACGCGTAAGTTTAAAGATTTTGTCTCCATTAACCTTAGTTAATAGTTTATCTTTTATTTGATAGAGGCACGGATTCCCTTGGATATCCACAGTTTTTCCATCATTTTTTCCTTACGGTCTCTCAATCAATTTCCGTTGGATCGCGCAAAAACTCTTTTTAAATAAACTTGAGAAAGCACGCACACAGCGTTTCTCGGATATAACCATATTATTACTGGTGCGTAAAATACAAAATTGAGAGAAGAGGTCGCTGATATCCGAAATAATGTTTCCACTAAACACTTCTTCAGATGGTTGGTTAATAAATATGTTGTCAATAAATGTGGCCGAGTTGCTATATAGATGAGTAGGTTTGTCTATAGTTGGGATCATATTTAAGCTTTGAAAAGAAAAACGTTTCCAACGTATTTACCAGTTGAAGAACGAAGGAGATTCGTATATTCGTACCGGATATCAAATAAATATTCTTACCAGAGGCGCTAAATTTTTCAATGATATCATCGAAATATGTTCAGGTTTATTGTGCAGGCTATAATTTTCTACGCAGATGTTTGGATTTTGCATGTGAGTCTCTATCCAGAGAGCTTGGAACGATTCATTTGAAGTCTTGTCAATAACACGAGTATTTTAGATTAGTGTCGATGTACATTCCAATGCCCCCTGTAGAGAGGAACAAATTCAAGAATATATCCTGGTATTGTTGGGTTAAAATTAAAACTTGAATTTCTAATCTTTGTTTCCGTTATACCAATAAGATCAAAACGGTGGCCAAGTTCATCTAATAAGTGCGTCAGAAGTTTTTCAAGAGTGTGCTTAAGGCTTCGGGTAATATTATGTAGAAGCGAAAAATGATTTTCAGAGTTTCTTAGTCATTATTTTTCTAAGATGG
>JAOBRB020077205.1:0-14423 GCA_027575285.2 Zoanthus pulchellus
ATGTATATAGAAATGTAACCGTTTCAAGCTGGAAAACCGGTTTAGTATATATCACTAGTATTAATCAATGTAATAACAGGCTAGAGGAACAGATCTTAAAATATGGCATTTCGTTCAAGTCGTTCTTGAAATTATTAATTAAAACGTATAAATCTGAATTAATTGTACTAGGTGTAAATTAATAAGGTTGAGTCCGCAAGTGAGCTAAAACTGTCAACCATTTATCCATTCTGTTTTTTAACTTCTCAACGGTTTGTTATATGCTTTCCAGTTAACAAGAATTTTAAAGAACTAAGCAATAAAGGTTTTCGGTGTCATATTCTTTTGAGACAAAAGGAAAACAACCAGCAAGAGTTTTTAAGTTTTTAATAAAAACATGGAAAATCACATATCAGTTGGGAATAACACAAAGAACAAAAACCTTAAAACCTTTCGATGAGGATGTCTGACATGTACAACTCCACATGAACTGAAATTTCCTTTTGAACATACACTAAGCAAATGTTTGGTAATTTGTACCTATTATCAATTTGAAAAAGATAACTCCGGTTTCGAAATTTTCTTGATTAAATATGTCGGGCGCATTGCTTTTGTCAATTTTGATTTGTTGAGCGATATCTCCTTTGTAAAGCAATCAAATCTTCTTTTCCATTACCGAATAATTACAATAAATTGTTATGGTGTACATTGTATTAACTTTACGCTCTTCCTTAAAGAAACTTTGCATCGTCGCTTCCTCGCAAGGAAATAAAGAAATTAAAAAACCTACATTTACCCCGACTGATGGACTACGTACTGTCAGAAACTTCAGTTATTTAGTTAAAACTCTTTTCCCTATCGTGTAAAACTTTTAAGTTTATCATATTGTTTTTCGAGTCACAGGCACAGCACCCAACTCATAAAAATCCTGCAATCAATTTACATGATAACATGGCTAATGAAAGGAGTTTTAAAAGGCATTGAACACAAACATACATTTTAAAAATATAATTGTGTTTCGTAACAGCAAATAACTCATTTCGTTTTACAATAAAATAGAACTTGATTTTGAGTAAAATTAAACACTGTTTTGATTTATTTAACAAAACCCCATGTTTAATTTTATTTGGTTTAGAAAAATAACAAGCTAAATTTTGATTATACATTTTGGAGAGTCCAATTAAACTTATCATTTATTAATTCATTAAAATAATCTTTGAAATACAAGAGCTTATAACTCCATTTCGTTACCAACAAAAAAGGCGGCATCGTCATATTTTTAAGTGTTGTCGGAAGTTTCACGTTAAAAGAATAGTATAAAGGTTTTCAATTTAAGACATAAAAAAATATATTTTCCGAAGTTTAGCATTCAGAAAAAAAATTCACTGAAAACCTTCGACCAAAAAAAGGTAAAAACGCTATACTATTTTAGAATAATTGTTCTTTTTATCATCTTTGCTCTTTTTCTCAATGCGAATATAACTTACATGACTTTTTTTTCATTAACTAGCGCAGAAAATGACAAGAAATCTTTTAAATCATGCTAACTACAGTTAAGATTGTATTATAGACTGAGAAAGGCAAAAACCTTTGATTTTTAAATTCAAAAAAACATGCAAACACTGGAAAGATTTAAAAGAAACATCTATTGATGCCTACGTAGCTATTTCAGTCGAGCTTTCAGTGATCTACGACATTAATATTGGAAGGAATATTAAAAACTGCAAATTCCAACCTTTTCCCAAAGCTCTATTGAAAGCTAAGAATATAACTTAGAACCTCTTAGAAAAATTTAAAATAAGAGTTAACAGTATAGCAACATAGGCCTCAATAGATTTTTATAGCACGCGTTTCAGACGTTTGTGTAGTTTCCCGTCACGCTGTTTGAAGGAAAAAATGTATAGAAGGGCCTAGGAATAATGGAGTTTACAAAAGACTTAAAGAGATGCTTTGCAAGTGGGGCCGCTTGACTAAACAACAACATTTGCGAGCTAGAGAAAAAATGACAAGAAAAAAGTAGACGACAGTGAATATTGAAATAATTATATATGAAATAAACATGCATGGCAGGAATGAAATGCCTTGACGAAGGGCTATAACACTAGACGGGTCAGCTTTGGGCTTTTGATTTTTTACGACAATTAAACTTTTCAACTCAGATGAAACATAGTTTGTAAAAATCAAAACAAAAATAATGAAAGCTTTATGCTAGTGTCGTTACTTGCGTCAAATAGGGACTTGAATTTTCTTTTTCGTTAGTTTTAAATCAATTAAAAGGTAAAAACACTGTATTTTGGACAAATTGATTTTGCATTGGCCTTTACTCTGAGTACCAATTGTTATGTTGAAGTAATATATCAAACATATCGACCTTGTACAATTAAGATAAACCCAACGAGGACGGGAACGTAAAATCAAATTTCTGTTTGCTATTTCTTTGTGCGAGTTATTTGGAGTTTCGTTTTTCTTGCTTAAACTTTATGAGTATAGAAAAACATAAATCTCTCCATGAAGCTAAACAAATGCTGTAAAGTTTTTGCTATTATACGTCTCGTAGTTTTGACAACTCTATAAAAGGTTCTTTTTTCGTTGTAATCGCAGCGAAAACTTCATGCATATATGCACGTGCTCAGCGCGGTGCATTCCAACCAACCTCGTTCCCAGGGTCCTCTCTCTCCCTGAAATGACCCTGGGTACGAGGTTGCATTCCAACCTGTAGTTATTGTATGTATATATTAACAAGGTTTGTGATTAGCCGAAATAAGGTTCGGGTAAGCTTTATCTTTCTTTTGATTGGTTCAGAAACCTGTGCCCATAGACGGTTCAATGTATATCCGGATAAAAATATATGCGTTTAAACATAAGCCCCGTATCGTTTTCAGCCGGCCGTTAACACATTTTCGAAAATAGCCGGCTAATTTGATCATTTTCGACGTTTATCTGAAAACACTATGCCTAAACAGATAAAAATATGTACATTTACAAAAATAACCGGCTACAAGTAAACGTTGCCTTAGACTTGAGTATAAATGTGAAAGGAGGACACGTTACACGTGCGTAATTTGTCATGGGTTTGAGTTTTTTCATGAGTTCACTTTTCATATTTCACTATGGCAGCTCAAAGTTCACCCAGTTTTGTTCACTTTCTGTACAGTTGAAATTAATAAAATCGAAACTTTCCATTAGGATGGAAACAATTTTTGAATTTTATAACCACGTTATAAACTATTACTAGGAAATTTTACTAAATTCCGCTGCTTGGCGCATTCCGTAAGACAAAAAGATTTCAATTTCAAACCCCAACTTTGCTGTGGTTTGAAATGCTGTGCGACCTTTTTTTCTGCCTAAGCTATACGAACAAATACGTCTGTTAAAAGCTTATAACCATTGATGGATCTTTGTTAATTCTGTTAAAGGAAAATCCAAGACTCTCATCCGTCAAACACTATAGAAACCGCAAACGTCACAAGGCTCTTAAAAGATTTTGCTATATATATAAATATATAGACTTGATACATCAATTGGCAAACCTCTAACAGACGCTACACAATGAACTTGCTTTATACTACTAAAGGGAGCTGATAGTTTAGGTAAAGGTAAAATCGTTCATGAGCATTGTGGCAAAAGAAGCCGGTGTTATATCCAGCGGTTTCTATAGTGTTAGGGGGATAAAAACCATTAACTTTCCCTAGATAGGACACTAATCCACTGTACGTTAGCTCCAAGCAGTCGTTGGTACTCATTTACCTACTACCCGCGGGAAATATGGAAAGCTGAGTTAGCTTAGGCGCAAAAAGAGGTTGCACGAATATTTGATTTTGGTACAATGGACAATGGTAAATATATTTGAATAAGAGCTTGAAAACTTTACTTTTGAATAAATATAACATTGAAGTCTGTGCTAAATGTAATGTCAAGTGAATATTAATTCTGATTAGCATTGAATAAATACACTGCAAATTGCGCAAGGCTCGAAATGCATATCCAACATAAACACATAATTTCTTTAGGTTCCAGAAATCATCAAAATGTACTATTTAAAAGCAATTCTTTGTCTTGGCTGTTGCTTGATGATGTTTCAAGAGGTGGATACCAAAGGTGTTCCCATTCGCCTACGTTATCGACAACAGAGTTTCTTAGATTCTAGGGCCAACAAAGAAACCGAGAACTCAGCAAGGTAAATAGAACGCATATATCGGTGTTATGCTTTTGCGAGGGAAGGAGGGGGGGTAAATTAAAGTCTGAAGATTTGTCTTGAGATCAGACTGCGAATATGAAAAGCGGCTGTATTCGCAGGTTATCATGAATTCTGTCTTGCCCGGAGTCAGGTTGGCATAGTGGTCATCAGTCGTGCCTCCCACCTCCCACCGATCTCAATCTGACTCCGAGGGTTTTTCTACGGGTACTCCGGTTTTCCTCCTTTTGCAAAGTCGACTTTCATGCCAAGATCTGAGCGATTAAACATTGGCCACTGGTTACGAAGATCGTGTAACCACCTCCTTGGCAGCAGGCCTGTTGCATCAAATGATCACATGGTACAAATAATGATATTCTGGATGGCAAAGAAATGTGACAGACTTTAAAATAAAGTACAATCAACTAGAAAAGAGTGAGTTTCCATTGTTTTACATTTCCCAGTAGAGTCTGTCACATTCCTTTTCACGCTAGCGTAACATTGATAAATATTTCGGTTTTCTAAAAAGGAATAGCACCATCACATTTATCACATCGATAATAGAAAAAATGAAACGTTTCCATGAGATTGCTCAAAATTGGCGGAGATATATAGATTAGAAGGTGAATATTTAGATATATTTCTGTAAAGAAAATGCATGGGTTTTGCACGATAACGAGGCTGGATGGGCATTTGATGCCCGTTCAGCCTCGTTATAATACTCAACTCATACATTTTCATTCAATAACAAGGTAAAAAACATTTTGCTCATATCTTCGCCAATTTGGGGGCAGTCTCATCAAGACTTTGCTGTTTTACTATTATTGATGTGATAAATGTGATGATGCTATTCGTTTTCGGGATAGTTATCAATGTCACGCTACCGTGAAAAGGCCTATTGACGTTGAATAATGTATTTGTTTATTTACTTATATAAACAGGACGATCATTATAATAAATAATATATACAAATACATGTCGAGACGAAGATTTCAGGAAAAATCTGAGCTCCAGATGGGAATCGAACCCACGACCTTCCGTACATTAGTCGGACGCTGTGCCACTGAGCCACGGGAACTTATATGGTAATATGGTGAGCAAGGTCACTATCTTGGGTTATGATACACATACATGTCTCCGCATGTGTGTGTGTGTATATATATATATATATTATTTATCATGATCGTCCTGTTTATATTATTATTATATATAGAGACTTTATTAACGTGATTGCGTGATGCAAGTCCATACGATCATTACGTCCATGATTCACAAAAGTCATTCTGTGATTGCGTGATACAATCGTGTATCATACCCCAATTAATTTTTAGTGACCTTCCTCGCCATATGAGTTCCCATAGCTCAGTGTAGAGCGTCCGACTAGTGTACGGAAGGTCGTGGGTTCGATTCCCATCTGGAGCTCAGATTTATTTATTTACCTACACTTAACATTTATCTTTTTTATCTCTACAGATTACAAACTGCTAATGCTATACTTGGTTCGAACTCCAAAAAGTTTGACTATAACCACTGGTGCCGATTTAACATGTGTGGATAAGTCAACTCTGAATGTGTGTTAAAAATGGACAGATCTAGAACTTATGACAACTTCTCACATGACCACACTCTGAAAATATGGAGAAAACAATGACGGGTGTTTTCCCTCACCAGTAGTCAATTTAGAACTAGTAATTCATCAAATGCTATTTTCAGATATTTCTGTCTGAATAGAAAACGTCTGAATAAAAAAAGTCTATTTTAGCTTGGCTCTTGTGTCAGTTTGACTGCTTATTGTTTTCACATAAACGTCACGAAGAACAAATAGATACAAAAAGAAAATAAATGAAAAACACATTTTATCAAAAAGCACTGAACCTAAGCGCAATTATTTTGATATTTTAAAAACTCTTTGCATGATCATGGTGAATATCCCTGAGATGTTTCATCCACATAGCCTAAGGCCCTGTTCACATATGCATGAAGCGAGATATCTCGTGGGAAGGGGGAAGCGGTAGGGATATTTCGTGGGAAGGGGGAAGGGGTAGGGATATCTCGTGGGAAGGGGTAGGGATATTTCGTGGGGAGGATGAAGGGGTAGGGATATCTCGTGGGAAGGGATATTTCGTGCGAAGGATGAAGGGGTAGGGATATTTCGTGGAAAGGGGGAAGGGGTAGGGATATTTCGTGGGAAGGATGAAGGGGTAGGGATATCTCGTGGGAAGGGGTAGGGATATTTCGGGCCGAGACAACTTTCGCTATATTTACATCATGTTTCAGCCATTCCGTTCACATTTGCAAGAAGTGTGTTGGTTCTTTTAGGTCCCTCGACATGATGATCGTGAGGATGGGCCTACGGTTTAACGTCCTTATCTAAGAAAACGCGAAAGTCTAACCATTTGCAGATGTTAGAGCAAAGGCAGCACTTTCTCCTCAATTATTTTAAGACCTTGAGTAATGGTGCGGCCGGGAATCGAATTCGAGACCTCCCGCACAGCAGACTGGCGCCTTACTAACTGGACTAACCAGGCGGCGGAAAAGATAGCTCTAAGAGAACGGGGGCAGGCATAACTTTGTGGATCATGCGCATGAATGAGTTAAGAATGAGAATCAGAATGAGTTAAGACGGCGGCTACTTAACACCATTAGCCAAGACATCAAGACGCGCGAATCACAGGACAGCCAGTAATAAACAGAACACACAACACAAATTAGGGGTTGCGTTCTCGTACCTATACCGCAAAAATGTGTAAAACGAACGAATCATTAAAGGTTTCGGAAACTCAAAATCTTTAAAGATTTTTAAGCAATGTCTTTTTGATGCCTAAAGATAACAATGACTTTGTTTATTCTCTATCTATAGTTGTACAAGTACATTTCAACAAATACAATTGACAAGCATTTCTTGCTAAACACTAATGATGTCATATGTACCAGTCCCTTGCTGCTCTATCAAAATCTGAGATCCAAACTTCTATTGATTTTAAACACAGCACAATTGAGTTCGGAATTTTTCATCGGTTATTTTAATCCTGAGTGCATAGATTACAATATAGGGACTTTAAAACAAGGCAGAACATTTGTCATGAAAGTGTGCTTGATTTTAGTAAGCTATAAGTGGTTGTATGTTCTATCTCAAAAGTCATCTAGATCAGTGTACGACACTGCAGCTCTTTGCCTCGTTTCCTCCGAAAAATCTGTGTCTTGCTTTTCTTTTGGTAGGTCCACGTCCCCGAGGTTTAGTTTCTCGAGTACTTTATCGGCCCATCTTTTTGCTCTTCTGCTCATTCCTTTCTGTAACAGTGGCTGATCCTCGTGTCCTATAGCAGTGGGAGCACCTTCAAAATTTCGAAAATCATTCTTGTCTGTGTATGCGTTTTGTTCAGTCCTAACACCGGGAAGGTTATTTGTCTCCACCTCACCTGGCAAACCTAGCTCAGAATTAGACGTCGATCTCGCTTTCGTTCTTTTTTTCCCTTTCTTTTTCTTCTTTCCCTTAATTGGTCCTCTTGAAATACTACGAGAGTTCTTTCTCATTCTTTCAAGCTCGTTGGAAGGAACAGCTGGAAATGTTGCAGCAAAGCGATTTTCTTCAATGTTGTAAGGAAGGAAGAGATTTGTGTCGATTCGGCTAAAAGGAATTGCGTTCTCCTTGTAAGAGCGAGTCATTATCTCATTGCTTTTGTAACGGCTATAAAGATCGAGGTTAGAGTGCTTCTCCTGTGAAAAACTGGGGCTATCAACATTTACGTGCTTGTACAAACAACAGTGGATGACACCAGACAAATGACTCAATAAGTATTCACCCCTTGGTAGGTTAATCAAGGATTCTAGAATCTGAAAGGAAGTTATGTGTTAGCTTTAAGCAAAACTTGATGCAATGAATTATGTACAACAAAATATTTCTTTGACAGAATATAATTCCCAAGAACGTTTAGTGCAGGAAGCAAATTACACTGAATATACAAAAAAATCGATGGATTTAAATAAATAAATGAATAAAAATAAACTTTAGCATTCATATAGCGCCTTTTCTATATGCACATGATCAAAGGCGCTTTACAATGATCAGAACAAGGTTTGACAGTTGGGGGTCTTAGATAGTCCGCTAGAGTGGCTCACATATAATATCATGAAGAACTGATGCCCTCAGAAGAACAGACAGACCACAACACCGGATCACCACCCTATTGTTTTCGACAAGTGCGTGGGTTCTTTTTAAGTCCCTCGATAGAGGGTCAAGAGACTGGGCCTACGGTTTAACGTCCTTATCCAAGAAAAAAAAATCATTACTTTTAGGTGAAAACTCATTATTATATAAATGATTCACTACATTGAAAGATTTTCTATTTTAGTTGTTAAACTTTAAGTTTACTCACTTTATAAACCATTTTCATGGCATGTGCTGGGTTGAATCCATCACCAGCACTCAATATATCTCCGATCTCCATTTCATCTAGACGCATTATGACAGAACTGTATCTATTAACACGTCCACATAGGATCTTAGTGTTAGGGCGAATATAAGCATGAGCCCACATCTGCGCAGTCTCAGTTGCTGTTAGACGTTCATGTCCAAAAGTTGGTTGGTATTCTACCTTGGGAAATACAGAAAAATATTCATATCTATGAGGCTCCTGAAAAGTCTCCTTGTATCCTTCTAACGAACAGCAAATCAACACACGAAATTTACCAAACGTCCATAAGTTATAAACCGCATTGTCCTTTACTCCACTGCCTTCAGGTGATATATTTTGGGAATCAATGCTTGAATTTGAAGACACGTTTTTCTCACGACACAACTTCTCGCCTTCTGCACATACTTGGCTAGTACTGAATTCGTTGACCTCTTCGGTTTGTATCATATCATTACCGCATGAGTTTTCTACTTTCAGTCTCTTGACAGATGAGCTATATTCGCTTTTGGCTTCTTGATGATTAGTACCATTCTTATCACTAACACCGCTGACAGGCACGCTTTCAGACCGAGTGCGATTTCGTTTGTAGAGTTTGCAACAGGTCTCTGTTAAAGCATGTTTAAAATATATGTTGTTCAATTCTTTTGGATTAGGTGAAAGCTTTGGTAAAGGATTTTCTAGAAATATGATTTTGGGAGGTACTTTACTGGCATCACTTCCTAAGGAACACAAATAAAAAACACTTTTGAGAGGGCTATCGTTATGAACGGAAATTCAAACGAGTAAAAAAACAGTGTTTTGTTGATGAACATGTTTAACATTGAACTTAACATGTGATTAATTGTTGTAATCTCATGTGGTAACTTGATAATCAATAATTATCAATCAAGCTCTCGCTTAATAAATACGTTTCATGCTACGAAGTAATAAGTAAATAACTAGCTAAATCCTTATACGAGCCTCGTGGCCCATGGGGCCGGCTCTTATCTCCGGTTTCTGCAGTGTTAAGCGAATGAGAGTATTATTTTGACTCCCCCTGGACACGACACTAATCCATCGCAGGTTAGCTCCCAGCAGACGCTGGTACTCATTTACCTACCCTGGAAGGATGGAAAGCTGAGTTGGCTTAGGCGGAAAAGAAGATCACACAAACATTCGAGTCTACAAAGTAATAAGTGGTATTTATTAAAAATGTTTACTAAACTTGTTTTGTATACAAATTTGGACCACCAATTTGCACATGCCTTACCTTAGATAGCTATTACAATTTATGACATCAAAAGGTAAAAGTAATTGTACATAAAACTAGTTTTTCAAAGTCAGTAAATCAACAAATCAACAACATGCACAGAACAATTGACAAATATATACATTTCATCTTGGTAATAATTAACAGTGCCAATAAAATAGTTATAAAGTTTTACTGAATTATACTAATTTTCGAGTGACGGTAAACCAATTACAAGCCAAGTTGGATGTGATGTGATATTGTTGCTAAGTATCCTTTAAATGTATCAACAAAATCCTGCAGCAAACTTAGTCTCTAACAATAATTGATGTACAAAGACTGATATTGAGAAAAGGTAATGATTAACTGTTGTTTTTGTAAAATAGTCTTGCTCCATATTTAAACGCCATAGGTGAGAAATGGAAAAATCAATGTATGGTATAAACATATGTATGTTGTTTCACACAAGAAACATTGGGCCCGGGAGTCCTCAAGCTATCCAACTTAACTAATTAAACTGCTACGTTGCCAGGGTGGTGGTTCCTGATAGTGTAGTGGTTAGCACTCCTGACTAGAATACAGGGAGACGTGGGTTCGATTCCCGCTCGGGGCATATACCAATTTTTCGTACGAGTGTATTAATTCTAAAATGTATGGTAAATTTCAATAAGCAGGTTAGTCGTAGTTTCGAAAGTATACCATATTTTAATTATTACTAGCATTCGTTTTCAGATAATTCGAGTACATGATAATATTTCCAGATTAAATTGCAGTCGATAAAAAGCCCCTAAATACTTCACGAATTTCTTTTCTTCGGGATATTTGTTTCATATATTAAAGTTGATTAAATAATGGGATCTTTTTTAAGGTTTGCGAAAGATGACGAAATCAAATACACTGGTGAAATAATAAAAATAGACTTGCCCAAATTAGATTTACAGGTGCCATTAAAAACTTTATACTTATACAGATGACAGAAGCATGTTTTTATCGTAAGTTCACGCACTTCAATAAACAGAATAAATTTTGAGGTTAAATCTTACCATTCTCTTTATTTTCCTGCACGATTATGGGCAAATCCCACTGTTGATCAAAATTCGATTGCTGACTCTGCACAAGCGTAGTAAAAGCACCAGAAGATATCACAAAATTTGCATTGTGCGACTTTGCTAGAGTCATAGCTAGTGGGTATTCATACTTTGACTGAAACTCTGAACTCAGCGAGAGGGGGGTGTATGTCTTTGTTAAGCTCATTGTTGAAAGACTTTTGCTATCTGGAATGACTAGCCTGGGGACTTCACCCTATGAAAAGAACAACAAATAATGGAAAACATTTTGATTTTTACCAACAGAACAGAGACTGTGACAACATTAATATAATATAATATATTATAAAATAAAGCTGTTTAACACGCTCTCTGATTGGCTGTGCAGTGTTGTTTTAATTCTCAATAAAATCATAGTGTGGTTTTTCAGGTTTGACTTGTCTCTGGCGGTAGCTTATTTTATAAAATTTTTTTAAAAAACTCGCCCTGTTTACTCTTTTCAGTTATAGAACCACTTGTGAACTTAAAGTTCACTCAAGAAGTGCGAGAAAAACTCGCTGCAGCTCATTTTTCTCTCAGCACATATAATATAATATATATATAATATAATATAATATAATATGTGTATAGACAAGAACGAGTGTTGATAACCTCAGATAGATAAAAAAAATTAATTGATATTTTATTTAACGTCAATTGCGAAGAAAGTGGATCCCTATTCTTCCTAATGTTTGATGACTCAACGGTTCAGATCATGGCATGAAAGTCAAATTTGCCAAGAAGGAAAAACCGGAGTACCCAGAGAAAAACCCTCGAGTCAGATCGCGACCAACAAATCTCCGTCAGCCCACGTGCGGGCTTGATCCCGGGTCGCAGAGGTGGGAGGCGCAACTGATGACGAGTACGCCAACCCTTTTACTCCCAATCACTTATCAACACCCAACTTCTCCTTACATAACAAATACAAAATATGACATTTGGTAATGAGAAAATGAGAACTGATCAAACAAAGTGAGCTACTGATGATTAAAAGTAAACTTCTCTCAAACTTGCTCAATAAAAAGTATGGGCTCAAGTTGGGAGAACTTAGTAATTCAACTGGGACTGAAAGGGTTAAACCATTTGACTAGCAGAATATCAACATGGTCACTAAATTTATGTAATTCTATTTGCATTGAATACTTGACGCATTATTACAAAACATCAAAACGGAAAAGGTTTAAGAAACTTACTGTTTGCAACAACATCTTCTCGAACTTCATCACCGGGTCACTGGGGTATGCAGCCCCTACAACCAATCCAACTGTTTGATGAAGTGCATAGTACTGCTGCAGATCCAATTAACATGCGCGTGAGCTCGATACCATCAGTATACGTAGTGGTACAGTATTGCTCTAAAGCCCTATCACACAATATCGCTGTATTACGGCGAAATTTCCCGAATTTCTGCAGTTTTCACTGTATTTCATCGAGATTATGCTGTAGCAAATTTTCAATGAAGCTTTTTGCTAAACTATTGTTCCGCTTTAGCGAAATTGGCAGTGAATTCTCTAAAGCAGGTGAATTAAGAGACATGTCTATGGTATTTCATCTTGGTACCAATAAACTAATAAGGGTGTGCCAATCAGAAAGAACTTCTAGACTTCACAAGGGTTCCAACCCATCACCTCTCAGCGATAGCAGCGAACTATTAAGAATTACGAAGCCACAAATGGAAAAATAGGTCGTTCTAATGGGTGTGTATCAAAACCTCTCTGTGGTGTACAAGGCTTGTGACTGTGCGTGTATAGTGGTAGAAACAGTGACGATAATTATGGATACAAATCATAGATGTGAGAAAACATTCATATTCCATTTTTTGTATTCTTTTTTTTTCTTTTTTTTTTGAGACATGGTTTGGCCACTAGACTTTCTATACAGGATATGATTTAAATTATCATTCAGTATTAAGTAACAGCTTCTGAACATGATGAGACAACAGGCATTTAGGTCAATATACCAAACTAAGAGGCGCAGGGCTCGAAATTAATAAAATGTCATGGTCGCATTTTTTCGACTGGTTGTGACATTTTAGTCGCAAAATTTTAAAGTTGAATTTAAGTAGTGGTTCGGTAGTGACTTCCGGAGGATAGTTTCTGTTTTACCTTAGCTGTCGGAGATAAATATGGGTGACCTAATTCGGCGACTGCTGTTGAAGCTTTAGTCACAAAAAAAACACTCATAAATGCGACCTTATCGGTTACAATTTCAAGCCCTGGGGCCTTAAAAAATTGAAAAAGTTGTATAAAGTTGCACCGTCTGGCTTGTTCCTAGATTTTCTCATGTTAGTTTACTGACAAGTTAACTTTCAGAAATCAGTCATTCATTTAACTACTTCTCTTTATATAGTTTTAATCATTTTTTTAATTTTTTTCTTTGTTCATAAATAACTGCTGTTGAGTTTTTTTAATTTGCATATCAGATAAGACTTCATCCGAACAACATTAACAGGGACAATGAAATTGAAATCCTAGAAGCCAACGATTAGAAATCACAACACTAGCAGAGCCGTGTGACAATGGAAACAAATCAATGGAGCTGAGGGGAAACAGAGCACTTTACTATTTAAGATAACAAGTCAGGCGAGTCAGGTTGGCGTAGTGGTCATCACTCGTGCTTCCCACCTCTATGACCCGGGATTGACTCCCGGGGTCCGCATGTGGGCTGAGATTTGTTCATCTCTATCTGACTCCGAGAGATTTTCTCCGGTTACTCCGGTTTTCCTCCCTCGAACCTTGACGCTGTGCTCCGAGGTCACGCATGGTCCATATAGCAGCAGCCAGGGGCGCCTTTATATACTTTCGGTCCGACCTCGTTGAGCTGCGCTGTTTCTGTATTTTGAGGCGGTGATGAGTGCGAGTCTTATTCTTAGTCAACCTCAAAGCCTAAAGAAGATTAGCAGGATGTAGTCACAAGGCTACGAGCTATATCAGTTTCGACATTGTGAGACAAACGATTTACTTATTATTATCATATTTTTCATGTTTCTGGAGGATGATTATACTATAGCAATTTGGTTATTTCAATTTACTAGCTTCTCCATATGCTACACTATTACTTAACCCATGTACTTGTCTTATAACGTGAAATTTCTATCAGTGTTCTATTTCTTAAATTATTATAAAGAGAACCCCTCATACATTTGGTACACAAAATATGTAATGTGCAGTGAAGCCTCAATTGCAGGGCTCATTTGGATCTTTGTAAATTCTCAGTCAAGATAATCAAAAGTCTGGATAATTGAAAATATTAATACTAATAAGATACAAGAGTAAGTAAAAATTTTATAAAGATGTGAACAGGGCATAAAAAGCTTTAATCACTTTTTGTTCAGATATTCATAATACTTTAACCCTTTGACTACTGGGAGGTTTTGCCATTTTGAACAATTTTTTGTATAAAAACAATCAATTGGCTTTCGATAATCCATATAAGGCATTGCCATGGAAACATCCCACTTGTGTAGTACCCAGGGATCGTGTTTTCAGTTTATGAGGTGATGGTATCGTTGAAGTGTCTTGTCGCTGCTGTAGCAGCCGTTA
>JAOBRB020077313.1:0-14423 GCA_027575285.2 Zoanthus pulchellus
TCTGCAAAGTTTCAGACAACGTCACCTCACTTTCAACAACAGGGTAAAGCATTTGTTTGTATTTTGTGGTATGTTAAGCTTATTTATATTGAAGGTTTAACGTCCTTATCCTTGAAGTTTTGGGAAATCTTCCTCTTTTGTTCTTATTTTGACCAAAGTTTCAGCCATTTCCTCTTGGAATTTTGACTTGAAAACTTTAAATCCAGAGTTAAGGTTTTTGATGACAGTTAATTCTTTTTCTGAAATGTAATCTTCATTCCTTTTGAACTTATCATGAACATCGTTGAGTTTTCGTTGACAATTCTGTAAATCCTCGCAAAACTGAACAGATTCTAGGATAATATGTTGTTGAATATTCTGCAGCACAGCGTTGATCTGGAGTTGTAATTTGCACATTCTAGCAACTTTGTTCAATGGCATGAGATGAAAAATCATAGGAATTCCTTTTCCTTCATTCGTATCCTTGACAACGCTGGGAAGCTTTTTTGCAGCTTGGATAGCCTCTTCCTGAGTGACTGGTAAATCCTGACTCAAATTCGAGACATCACATTTGCTAAAGTAAGAAAATTTTTCATTGTTTTTTTTCGTAATGTTTGCAACGTCTGCTCGTCCTCCTCCCGATATGTTGCCAAGGATTCCTCGTGTTACCGCACTCAACTTGGAGATTTCCGCCTTCAGAGCTCCATGGACCTTGCTATCGTCACTAAATCTTGAAATGTCGGTTTCGCAAGTGATAGTACATCTGGCTCCCCATTCGATTTCAACAACAACGTGTGTTCCATTTGTATCCTCGAGGGATTCGACATCAATCTTGTCCCTGAGACTGCGAATATTGATAAATTCTCTCGCCGTATTCACATTGTAGACCAAGGACATCCGATATTCTTTCTGACTGGTCGACGTCTCGTTGAGAAAGGTCCCTGATCCACCCAGCTTTACCATCCCAGCGAGAAGACTGATTTGAAGTTCAGGCTCAATGGCCAGCTTATCGTACTTCTCTGAGAGACTGTCACTATGGATGAACTCGACATTGACCGAGTTAAAATCATCTCTTTCGATGTGACTCTTGGAAAGAGGTTTTCGAAATATCGAATCACCCTTAAAAAAAACAATATTGTTTTTCAATTAACTTGTTTTTAGGAATGATTAATCTTTGTTTAGTTGCACTTATGGAAACTAACGAAAAAATGCCTCATCCTTAAAATATAACACATAGCGTCCGGAGAAAATTACTAAGAGAGTGTCTGTATACATGAAAAGATGAACTAAGACTATATGTGTAATTCTATTGATGCATCTATTGAAACCTATTATTACTTTTAGAATATCCTTCCCATAATACATTGTAAGTTAATACAAAGTAAATTTTTGAGTCAATAAATGATCAGAAACGAAACTTTATCAGTAACAAATTAATTAAGAAAATAATTGATTGATGCACTGCATTAATTACAGCATTGAATGAAATGCAGACATAGTCGGGTTGCAAAATCATCAAATTCGATCTTGGAAGAAAAACAACTTTTAGACCCTTGCCCTTGGTAAACAGTAACCTAATATACATGTTCGGGTTTAACAATATGAGAAGCAGGGGGGTTCGGCTATACGTAAAATAGAGGCATTTCAGGGTTTTTTCATGCAGCTCAAAAACAGTAAAAATATAAAAGAAATGAATGTAGTTGACCTTGGCCCAATCCATTATATTGAGGAGGGGTACCCTTGCAACAAAAATCCCTAAAACAAAAGGTAGCTGGAACGAGAGCAGAAATATGATCTTATAGAACAGATGGAAGGAAAACTTCTACACAGCGTCATGGTCCTCTCACGAGAGGAAAAGGAAGAAGAATAAGAAGAAAAAGAGGCCTCTAGCTATCTTCTTAGCTCTCCTTTAATTTGGAAAGCAATCATATTCGTGGTCCCAATTGTTTCCTTTGATTTTCTGAGCTGCTCTAAATAAAGTGCCCGTAATTTATGTATGCTCGTGTTTAGTAGATTGATTCTCTTTGTAACTTCTTATATCAGGCTCCTGATGGTATTATCGCATTTGTGAAACACCCTGTGATATGGGAAGTAGAGAAAGAGAAAAAAGGAAAAAGAAAGGGAAAAAAAGGAGCTAAGGAAATAAATAATTATAAACAAGTAAACATATGATATTGCTAACAATTAGAGAATGCAGTAAGAAAGTTCTGGAGCTAGAAAAACCAAACAATTAAAAAAATTCTTAGAATTCGATAAAAAAATGTATCTTATAAAAGAATCAGCTTTTAAATAAAAAAATGAAATAAAGAATGTGTTGATTTTTAAGCTTCTGTCTACATATTATTATGTCGAAGTCTTCAATTTGTGTGAAAAATAAAGTAGATCGTCGGTATGACAATCAAAAGTGAAAGGATTCGAAATTTAAACGATAAAATTATTTTACAACTTTGAGTATATTTACAGCAGATACCGTTGATAGACTTGATAGTTTGATGTATATTGCAAGTACACATCAGCAAAATGTGAAACAGAGTATAGGACAAAGTTTATTCTATACATTTAAATTATTAACGCTTTTCCAAACATAGATGTTGCAGATCAAATATAATTTCAGGTTAATTTTGTTTTTGTACTTAACTTAATTTATTCCAATTCAACTTAGTCTATTTTTAATCACCTAGCCTATTTTAAATCTCCCAGTTTATGTTTATGATTTGGTTTAAACTAGTTTAACTGAATGACTAAATTATAGTCATTATAGTGGTGAGACAGGACCTTTACGTTATAAGGTTAAGAGTTAAATAGGGTGAATTGCAACGATTGCTTTTATTATGTGGTTAAGTTGATAAGAAAGAGAACTAGAATTGCAGAGGTTGAGATTTACATCTGATGTACCTGGAATGACTGTATCCTGTAACTATCGATTTATATCCTTAATTTGCTTATTACCTGTTGTATTTAAAATTCACTAACAATGTGTTGCTTCTTGTTTTATCAGGGACTGCATTTATTCTCTTCAAGATGGCTTTCAATCTCACAAGTCGTGTTCGTCTCAGCTTCTGCATGTCATGCATGATATTGGGCAAGTTTTAGACAACGGTCTTAAGTCTGACCTTTGTTAAAATTATTAGACTGACGATAAACTCCTTAGAATACACTGATATATTTTAGCAACAGAACAAATGCAAAAACTCTAACATGGCTGACGGTCACGTATATCAATATGGCGGGATAAGCTTCGTACTTCATGTAAGCAACTCGCTACATCTCCCTTTCTTAGTCAATAGCTCTCAGTCTCATTGCAGAATTTGAACAGTTGATGGCTTTACAAAAAAACTAAAACAAACCGACAATAACAAACTGTTTATAACTGCCAGGAATTTTTGTGCCTGGAATGTTTAACCAAGTCATCTGAATAAAATAAACATAACAAAACAAAACAAATAAACGGCGTAAGGCAGAGTCAGTGCGTTATTTCATTACTCATAGTCTTGTAGCCACACTGGCGAGCGACCGTCTCGTACTGGACGAGTTTCAATTAATGGCTCAGGAGCTACCACTGGCGCTGATGGCGTTGTTGGGCGGTGGCAAATCGTTGGCTGGGCTTGACTCAGTACGTTCCGTAGTCTCAGACAGCTCGAGGCTTGTTTCCTCTGGTTCTACTTTCACAGGAGTTCTTCTCAGGCATCTGCGGTTACGTCCATACTGCTGCCCATTCACCTCAACGACATAGGAACGGTTACCCACATCACTAATAACACGTCCCAGTGACCATTCATTTTTGTCTGGAAGTCGCATTCTAATGGCATCACCATTACACAATATGTGCAGTTTACGTGTGTGGTGATCATAATAGAACTTCTGCTTCTGTTTTTTAACCTTGATTTTTTCAGGTACATCAGTAATCACATGTAGTACTAATAATCTTGTAATGCCAGCAGTGGTTCACGTTTATCAGCTCGGGCTTTCTTCAGCAGAGACTTACATGTCCTCACTAGCTGCATTTTCAACACAGCCATTACTTTGTGCGTGATAAGGGCTTGATGTGGTGTGATAAAATCCCATTCTTTACTAAATTTAGTAAAGTCTTCACTGTTGAACGGAGACCTATTGTCACTGATGACTGTCACAGGAATACCATAACTCGAAAACTACGACTTTATAACTGTTATCACACAAGTACTTGTGATGCTAGTCATATCCTGCACTTCGAAAAGACTAGAATAGTAATCCACAGCTATTATAAAAGACTGTCTTTCAAGTACAAATAAATCGAGGGCAGGGCAGATTGTTGTTTGGGTCAATAACTATTACAAATCCCACACTTCGAGAGATAATCTTTGAGTTCGGCTGTGATCCCAGGCCGGAAACAATGTCGCCGGCACGTCGCAATATCCCTTCGACTCCAATATGCGATTCATGCAAACTCTTTATAATGCCAGGGCGTTCTTTGGATGGCACCAATAGGCGATAACCTTTGTATACCAATCCGTCCTCTGTTATCAGCTCATCCCGGCTGTTCCAGTATAGCTCGACCACTTGCTTTTGACGTTTCTTGTATTTTCTTGCTTTAGCTAGGCTCTCCGGCCAACCTTCACGGATGATGTCAGATAGAATCTGCAACTCTTCGTCCACCGCTGTCTCCTCTCGTAGTCTCCTCATACGAGTAGGGAAGACACTCAAGTCTTCATCATGTTTGATCTGCTCAAACTCAAAAGCACATAGTCTTTCTCCGACAGAGAGGACGTCACTGTTTTGGAATTGACTTAGAATGTTCTTTTCAGATATGCTCGACTTAATGTGTCAGCCACAAGCATGGTAACTCCACTCTTCTATTTCACTTGAATGTCATAGTTCTGCAAACGAAGGCGCACGCGTTGGAGGCGTTTTGAAGAGCTGTGGATGGGCTTCTTGAATATAGTTCCCAGCTGCTTGTGATCAGACTCAACAATTACATCACTTCTTCCAAAGATGTACTGATAAAATTTTTCACACGCATAAACTATGGCTTGTAACTCTTTTTCAATCTGAGCATAGTTTTGTTCAGTTTCGGTCATTACACAAGAGTCATAAGCCACCGGACGCCCCTTGTGTAATAGTGCTGCACCGATTCCACTTTTCTATGCATCACACTGAATGACTACAGGCTTACTCATATCATAATAGGCCAGTACAGGTGCAGATACTATCAGTTCCTTAACATAGGCTACAGCATCAGCATGGGCAGGTAACCAACACCACTGATCGTCCTTTTCAGTGAGTTTTCTCAAACTCTCAGTTTCCTCAGATAAACGTGGAAGAAAGTTTGTTAAGTTATTCACCATGCCAAGAAATCTGCGTAATGATTGAACATCAGTTGGGCCTGGCATTTTGACAATTGCCTCCAGCTTGTGTGGGTCTGGTTTTAGGCCTTCAGTCAAAATGTGGCCGATAAAGGAAACGTTGCTCTGTCTCAATTGGGCTTTCTTCAAATTCAACAAAAGATTTCTCTCACGACAGCGGTCCAGGAAAGCACGTACATTTCTGTCATGGTCTGATTGCTATTCTGCAGGCGTGTTGCCATACCCAACGACTACAAAATCATCAGCAATGACCTCGATTCCTTTGAGCCCTTCAATGTGCTCTCGCATCTTGCGCTGCCAGATCTCTGGTGCACTGCTAATGCCAAATGGCATTCGCTTCCAGTGATAACGCCTAGATTTGTGACCAAGTCCAACCTGCCAGAAACCGTTACTGGCATCAAAAACACTGAATAGTTTGCACTCATTTAGTCTTGTGGCAATTTCTTCTACTGTAGGCATTGGGAAGTGTTCACGTTCACATTCAAGTCTCTGGGGTCCAAACAGATGCGTATCTTGGCTTCCCCTTCAGTTCCAAAAGATGGCTTGCTTACAATTAGCATGTTAGATACCCAATCAGTAGGCTGACTAACCTTTTCAATGATGTCATTGGTAGCCATTTCTTCAATTTTTCCTTGAACTTTATCCGACATAGCAACAGGTAAACGCCTAGGAGGATGCACCTACAGGTTTGATAGACTCATTTATTACAATGTGGTACTGTCCGTCCAGCTTTCCATGCCCTTCGAACACATCTTTATACTCTTCGAGCAGTGGTTCTGTGCCTATCTTTAGTACACTGATGTGAGGGACTGCTTAGACAGTATTGGCTCATAGCCACTACCTTTGACTATATTGACTTCTATTTGGTAGGTTCGTCTAGTACGAGACACATAAATTTTCGCTTTGCCCTCAATTGGTTGTTCGTCACTATTAGCTAAGACCAGGACTGAGTTGCCACGTGCTTTAAGTAACTTTAAGTGCTTATAACCTGTCACAGCTTTGTAGACATCCAAAGGCAAAAATTGGCATTCAGCCCCAGTGTCCATCAAGAAGGTCACTTTATGGCTCGAAAGGGCATTATTTTCCTTTAATACCCTTACGGTTACCATCTCACGACCTCCACGCCCAATTTCTGCCACATTTAAATAAATAGAATTGCTGTGGATATCTTGTTTTTTGTTGGGCACTTGGCAAGACACCATGTAGCAATTCTTAGACTGACGATAAACTCCTTAGAATACACTGATTTATTTTAGGAACGAAGCAACTGCAAAAACTCTAACATGGCTGCCGGTCATATGGCGGGATAAGCCTCGTACTTCATGTAAACAACTCGCTACAATCTTATCTACTTAGACTTTGAAAAAGCATTTGACTCGGTGTGTCACAAAAAGTTGCTGGCAAAGCTAGAGTGCTTTGGTATACGCGATCCCTGCTAAAGTGGTTTGCAAGTCATCTTAATGGTCGTCTCCAGTGGGTTGTCATAAATGAAAAGTTGTATTCGTGGAAAGAAGTGAAATCTGGAGTTCCCCAGGGATCCCTTCTGGGGCCGATCCTGTTCCTAATATACATTAATGATATGCTCAATATTACTACTGGAACTACTCTGGCAATGTTTGCCGACAATTCAAAGTGTTACAAATGCACTAAATCAATTTAAGACTTTGATGTTATTCAAAATGATTTAAACAACCTTTTCCCGTGATCCGAGTAGTCATACCCTTCAAGGACCAAGACTCCGCTAATAATGCTAAGACGCAGTTGAAAGACCTTAGCATTAGGCACCAAACTACAATCCAGCCTGTATTTGTCTGTCAGAAAATTGACCAAGTCCTTAAAGAATGCGAGAGAAAACCGCAGCTGGTTAATCAACAGTGCGTAGTGTACCAGTTTAAATGTAACTTGTGTGATACAGGGAGCTATATTGGCTACACGCGCGGGCATTTATATAATAAACTAGGTAAAAAAATTAAATTAGGTTGAAACAAAAATAACCTGAAACTAAATTTGACCTATAACATATATTACCGTGAAGCAATCGTTTCGTACGTCATACAGATCCCCCAGCCTAGCAAATCTACCAATGGCCTTACGTTCAATGTTCAGCAACCTAAAACGAAGCCGAAAGTAAAATTAGCATTTATTTTTTTACAATAGTAAGTAAGTGCATAAAATGCCAATCACCAGGAAATTCAGTTAAAATAAAAAAGGATGGTTACTATATATATTCTAGAAGAAACTTAAAGCAAGAAATTGTGACCCTCTATGTTTTAACTGTCTACATCTTACCACTCACAAAATTTACTTTAGTACAGTAATATTTTTCCATGAATAACCTTTTTATCAAAGCTATTTTTAAGAGCTAGTAGTTCTTAGATTTAAAACAACAGAGTGCAACGAAATTAAACCAAAGCAAAACGAAATATATAAACCTCTTGGTAACTTAAGACACGAAGCCCATGCCAGAAGCACACACTATCTCTTTCTCAGTCCCTCTTTACAAAAACGAACACCTACCCTAACCCTAACCCCAAGTAACAGACACACAACCAAACACACCCACCCACAGGCACATGAAAACAGACACACACCACCCACAGAAGCAGACAGACAACTATCCACACACAGAAACCGACACACTCACCTTCATATAGAAAAGAGTTCAAGTAACATGCTTTTGTAATACTTGAAATCAAATTAACATAACTATTTGTAAGGTTAAAGGATTAATATTTTTACCCAGTTGTGGTAAATTTGGCACTAAAATATAGCAGAAAGATTACTTGTAATCTAGTACATAATGTTCTATTTATATGAAAAAGAGAGAAAGAAACAGAGACATACAGACAGACACATACACAGAGAAACAAATAATGAAACAGACAGACAGGCATACTAAGACAAACACAGACTGACTGACAGATACTAAGAAACACAGACAAACGTACAGAAACAGTCACGCAGAGAGACACATAAAAAAGACAGAGAGAGCAACACAGAGTGATACATAGACACACAGAAACAGAGAGACAAACACAGGAGACACATAGAGACACACATAACAAAGAGAGACATACAAAGAAACACAAATACATACAGAGACAGACAGACAGAAAGACAGAGACAAACAGACACATTTGGAGGCACAGAGGGCACAAAAGACTAGTATTAATTCTAGGGCTGCTCTTAAGGCTGGTTTTCACAAGCGACGGAGTCGGAGTTGAGGTCGAAATCAGAAGCGCAGAGCAATGTGCTCTTGTGAAAATCAAACTGCTGCAGTCGAAAGCAGAATACCGATCCTGCAGTGAAAACTTTATTGTCAGAGTCGAAAACAGAAGCCGAAAAAAACCCAATCATAATGAATGTTCAATGCCAAGCCCCATGTTATCTATCTACATGACCTGCCCGAAGTATTTAATGATGAAGCAGTAAACTTAGATGGAATTAACAACACTGGAATTATTTGCCTCTTATATGCTGATGGCATTGTGATGTTATCCAAAACACAACACAGGATACAATATCAACTTAATAAATTAGATTACTTCAATTTGTAGCAACTCCAAACTTGATGTAAATCTAGATGAAACAAAATTTATTATTTTCAGCAATGGCGGAAAGACATTACATAACTACAAATTTTATTTCAATGATAATAAGCTCGAAAATGTCAAAGCAAACAAATACTTACGGCAGCAGGTTCTTAATGCCTGCGGGCATTCGTAGTTATAACTGCGTGTGCATAAGCGAACAACGCCTGCCCATTATTGTTGTTGTTGTCTGTCCGCCATATTGCGACTGCAGTTGTTCATGTTCCGTTAATAAAACTTTTCTTTCGTCATGTTGTTTTGCTTCCTTATTGGCGTGGTGGCAGCGGTTTACAAGGATCGACTAAACCAGAGTAAATACAAAGAACAAAGCAAAGGCGAAAAGGCCTCGTGACGAACCAGCAAAGAGACGACTGGAAGATCGAACAGTACAGAACACAAGCACAAAAAGCTAAGTAATCTCTGATTGTTTTAAGGCGACAAACAATGACAACTACCCGAGCACCTAAACAGTGGTCTCTGACAAAAAATGAGACTATAACTTCTTTCGAAGCTTGGAGACAAAATTTGCAATACACGTTATCACTTGACTCTAATCTTGCACCATTCTTGGGCGACACGGTGACATGGTTAAAGAAATCTCAGGGTCCCTTAAGAGGCTTTATTGATGATGGCGATGGCGTACCCACTGCTAGACGAAGTACAGCTCGACAAAAGTGTACACATCTCGAACTCATTTCCCTGTCATATCTAGAAACTATATTGTTAAAAACTCCACGTCCATCAATTTCATCTGGAAAAGTATTGGTATGCATGATGGCTTTCAGTCCACTGGGGCTCATTTTATTGACTACAATAACATCAGATTAGAGCACGATGAACCCCCAGAAGACCTTTTCCAGCGATTGATGTCCTTCGTTGAAGACAATTTACTTATCGCTAATGGTAGTATCACCCACCACGGCGACACTGTCACCACAGATGAAGAACTGGCACCTAGCCTCGAAAACATGATTGTCCTGACTTGGTTGAGACTCATTCAATCCAACTTATCAATCCTTGTAAAACAAAGGTATGGCACCGAACTACGTTCTAGAACTCTTGCTTCTCTCAAACCTGAAATCTCCCAAGCATTAGACTCATTACTTGACGAACTCCGCTTGGCCGCAGACTCAAAGGTACTACGCACCGCTGTGTCTAGGTATAAATTTTCATCACCACGTGATACAGTTAGACCACCTGCTTCCAACCGCCCGACACCCACCAGACGGCCTAAGTCTTGTCCACTATGTAAAGAAGCAGGCCGCGTAGAACAACAGCACTACCTTAGTAAGTGTCCTTACTTACCCCCCGATGACCGCCTGTACTTGACCAAGACCCGAATGACAACCTGTGAAAAAGAAGAAGAGAGCTATAATTCAGAAACATTCCTACCGTAGTTTCCCGACACCCAACAAAATAGCCTACCATCTGCAAGAGCTATATCACGACGGGTAAGCACAAGAAGATCTCCCCAACCAACACCCAGTAAGATTGACTCATGACACTGGCACTGAAAATAGCATGATTAAAGCCTCGCTTACCCAATCACTTGGTCTCACCATAGAAAGGACATCGCAACAAGCTCTAAAGGCCGATGGAACGACCCCACTAGCTTTCATTGGCAAGGTACATATATTTTCACGCTCCAATAACAAACTGGCTCTTGACGCTCTCATTGTAGAAGATTTAGACGTTGATGTTTTAGCTGGCATACCTTTCCTGATAACGAATGACATCTCTGTTCGCCCTGCAATACAGCAATTGACTATAAAGGGCTCCGAAACCATCCAGTACGTCACCGATGTAAAGAACAGCGCGCAGACCCACATTATCCGTGCAGCAACATCATATGTACTACGATCGTCTGCACCAACAACTGTGATCTGGCCTGGTGATTATCTTGAAATTGATGCTCCCCTCGAGCTGCGAATTGACTCCACTAATGCCCTCATCGCGTAGCCGTACTGTCCTCTTGTCCTCCTTCCACAACCGTTAAAGGCATGGGCCCCTTCATTGGATCCTACAAAGTCTTAAGTCGTGTCCTACCAGATTATTCCCCTTTAATCGACCCTCTGGAATGCTTAATCTCGGTACTACAATCACAAGATAAGGTTACTTTGGACGACATCTTTTTCCATAAGTTCCAAATTGCTCAACAAGCCCTGGAACTGACTAAAGCTAAAGCAAATCGGACACCTTATGGATTGTTACAGATGGATCGATAACAAAACGTGGACTCGGAGCTACACTGTAGGTGTCCCGTGACGAGCATCTCCTTCTTGCAGGTTTCTATAGTGCAAAATTCCGTAAGCACCAGGTCACTTGGCTCCTTTGTGAAATCGAAGCTTTGAGTATCGCTGCAGCCGTAAAACATTTTAGCCCCTATATAATTCAATCTGAAAAAGGCACTTGTTAACTAACAGACAGCAAGCCATGTGTTCAAGCAATCGATAAGCTTTCGTGTGGGGAGTTTTCTGCGAGTCCCCAAGTAACATCGTTTTTAACAACAGTGAGTAGATACCAAGTAACTTTACAACACCTGGCTGGAACCGCAAACCTTCCATCCGACTTTGCTAGTCGAAACGCCCCCGATTGCCATGAACCTACGTGTCAAGTATGTTCCTTCATCATTGAAGCAGAAGTATCAGTTGTTGCAAGTGTATCAGTTCAGGATATAATGGACAACACCAAGTAGCTATCATTTACCACAAGATCAGCCTGGCGGGATATCCAAAATCAGTGCCCCGATCTGCGCAGAGTACACGCACATCTAAAGCAAGAAATAAAACCTGCTAAAAAGCACACATACATTAAAGATATCAAACGCTACCTCAGCTCAGTTTCTATCTCCAAAGATGGCCTTCTTGTCGTAAGGCGTAACTAACCATTCGCGGCCACAACCGAGGCTATTATTGTCCTAAGATTAGTCCTTGACGGACTCCTCACAGCTCTTCATGTCCGCCTCAATTACCCTTCTCCCCATCAATTGCAGACAGTCTTACAACGGCATTTGTATGCACTGGACATGAATAATGCCCTTACAAGAATTTCATTTTCATGCCATACATGTGGTTCCTTACAGAAATTTCCAAGCACTCTTGTTAGCCAGACGTCCGAAAACCCAGCTGATGTTGTTGCATCTTCTTTACTGCTGACGTTATCAAACGAGAATGACAACTGATTCTGTTACTCAGGGAATGCGCTAACTCTTATACCAGTACATGCCTCATACCTGATGAAAACTATGATACCCTGAGAGATGCACTCATTTGTCTTATCGTTAAACTGCATCCCATCGACGGTCCACGAGCAGTCCTCCGCGTAGACCCCGCAACAAGTATCTCTTAGCAACAACGATGACCTAAAACACCTTAATGTATGGCTCGACATTGGGTGGGTAAAGAACGTGAACAAAACCCTGTGGTAGAGAAAGCTATACAATAACTGGAAGAAGAATTCTTACGTCAAAAACCCAGCGGGGGACAAAATACTTCAACTGGCCTTGCAATAGCAACAGCTCGTCTTAATTCACGTTTGCCCAATAAAGGTCTGTCGGCTCGTGAGTTATGGACCCAGCGTAACCAGTTCTCCGGTGACCAACTACCAATTTCTGACTGTCATGCCATCTTAGCACAGCATCAACAAAGGTCCACCAACAATCCTTACAGTGAAAAGTCTAAAAACAAGCACAGTTTAGCTGCTCACCACCCTCAAACACACGTCGAAGATGTTGTATATTTGATCTCAGACGGTAACAAATTACGTGCTCGTGACCGCTACACTGTTACCAAAGTTAACGACCCTTGGTGTCATATTAAAACATTTTCAGGATCCCAACTTCGCAGTACATCATACAAAGTCAAGATTTGTGAATGCTACATCGTTCCAGCCGTTAACTCTCTCCCTCCCGTTCGACAAGACGATAGCGAAGACCTACCAATTACTGATCCACCGTCAACATCTCACGAATCCTCGCCACCGCCGGCTCCTGAAGAACTCAGTTGCCCATTCGACCCCAGTCCCCTAAACTCAACTATACCACGACAGTGCCTTCGACGGAGAACCTAACGATGATGGACGAGCTACAGATGAGGATCCACTAGCTATAGAAACAACCATAAGTCCAACAACATCATCGAACACCTGTCAAGAATTTCCTCCACCAACATACCTTATCATACCATACCTTAAAGACTACTTCCTTTAATAACTCATTTAATAACTGTGTGAAAATGGTTTAAATTATCTATCAGTAGAATTGTTACTATTTTAAACTAGATTTTCATTTCAAAAAAAGAAAATAGAAGAAGTAGTTGCGCCAGCAGGATCCAGCAGGCTCTTATAGTGCCTGCGACCATTCGTAGTTAGAACTGCGTGCGCATAAGCGAACAACGCCTGCCCATTATTGTTGTTGTTGTCTGTCCGCCATATTGCAAATGCAGTTGTTCATGTTCCGTTAATAAAACTTTTCATTCGTCACGTTGTTTTGCTTCCTTTTTTGCGTTATAGTCCTCTTATTTTCTTCCGCAGGAACATTCTCCATTGCTCTAAAAGAACTTAAAAAGATTACACTAAAAGCACAATTCAAACTCCGCAGAGATATGGCTAGTCACATTAGAACGTGCATTAAACTTACAACAAGACAATTCAACTGCCTAATAAAACCAATACTTCTGATACTTTAATATGGTAGCGAGGTCTGGGGTGTTGATACGAAAGACAACCTCAATAATGACCCAATTGAAGCAATTTAAGTGAATTTCTGTAAAATGCTATTAGGAGCTAGCAGAAAAGCTTCAAATGTTGCGTGTAGATCTGAGTTAGGTATGTTTCCTCTAAGATTAGCCTCAAAACTGAGGGTAATCAAATTCTGGATAAAATTCATGAGTAGACGTAAAGACGCGAAACTCTCACACAATGTAATAACTGATAGTTTGACCGATAACACACATAAAACCAGTTGGACAGAGAAAATTAGGTCTTAGTTATATGTGGCAATAAAACATAGATGAGCAAATGACAAAGTATCAAATATCAAAAATAATGGAAATGATAAAACAAAAGAATAGAAGATCAAGAATTCCAATTATGGTTCACAGAAATTCATAACAATAAAGGTCGAAAGGAGTCACCGAAAAACAAACTCAGAACTGATACAAAGTTTAAAAGAAATTACCAACAAGAATACTTAAAAGAAGCAAAAAACATAAAACACAGAACAAGTATGACAAAATTCATGATAAGTGATCACTGCTTAGAGATTGAAAAAGGGAGATATACACGGCCTTATACGAAACCCGAAGATAGAGTATGTAAATTTTTCAATGATGCAGTATAGGATAAAGAACACTTCCTATTTATTTCTCCACATTACTCCAATGAAAGAGAGAAGCTCTTTTTGACGATTAATAACAAAACCAATCACCAATTTAATACAGACCTTCCAAGTGTCCCGCATTTGCCGTGAAGTTCCCGCATTTTTGTATTTTTTCACGTATCACGCATGAAGTGA
>JAOBRB020077422.1:0-14423 GCA_027575285.2 Zoanthus pulchellus
GATTTTTATTTTGCTCAAAAAACTTTTTTTCCTAAAAATCTTCTCCCAAACTCGGGGTGCGGCTTATCTACGGATGCTGCTTATACACGGGTAAATACGGTATACGTTTTTGAGAACAAGAGTATTTGTAATGAACGGTAGTTTTACAGTCATTTTCTTTTTAACAAAAGGGAGATGTTACATGAAGTGTGTGTAACTAGTTCCCATTTTCCTTTGAGATTGATTAAAAAAGTACATTATTATTTTACTAATTTACTATTTTATTATTTTACTAAACGTCACATGGATGTACATGACCATTTAACTAGATCTCGTTCTTTATTATATCAAGAACGAAGTAAATTGGAACATAAAAAACTTGCCTTCTTTTATAAAGGAACTACTATTTTTAATAGAGATTGTAGTTCATAAATGTTGGACTGGCTGTTTTTAAATTTTAGATTTAGATTTTAGATTAATGTACTCGTAGTATATATAATTAATTTGTAATTTTTTCCAAGTATCATGCAGGGCCTTCGTTGATAGCAGTTTCATAACTGATGTAGTTACCCTGTTAAAATATGTATTTATTATTATTTTTATTATTATTATTACATGTTACAAAATGGTGGGATTGTAGTGACACGGTGAACACTGAAACACTACTTTATCCTTTGCAGCAGATGTGTGCAGTCGTTACAATTTCCCAAATATAAGAAGATAATTAATTAAAAAAAGCTTGGAATTGGTTAGAGAAAACAATTATTGATAATAATGCAAGAGTACCTCTCTCTTCTTTTTTGCATCTCATCTTCAAGTCTCTTTTGTTCAGCATCCTATCATCAATTTAAAACAGAAATATAAATAAATCTGCTGAATAGCAATCTAGATGTTTTATTTTCAAGAAATTCGAACAGTCATTTTGCTATTGGTTAACAATTAAGAACCTCCCCCTTGTTCATAAAACTCTGTGAAGAGCAATGAAACTGGTTGTGAACAAAACAAATTAATTTTTATATATGAGAACAAAAGATCTTCTGGGAATGACCAAAAGATGTAAGGAACTTATTATGTTTTAGTGAAACATAATTTATGCAAACATAAAGCTACACATTTAAACTAGTTGTAACACTTTTGCTTAAACAGGAATTGGCCCATAAAAACATTTCAGATGACCAAAATTTACTAAGATGAGAAAATGTGCATGTTACTTTTGAGTCAAACCCTACATAACCAATCTGTTTCTGAAAAGATGTAAGAAAATTAAATTTATTGTAGATCAAATATGATTAATCAACAAAAATGTGTTTTCGTACAATTGCGAAACAAGAAAATGATTACAGGGTTAAGATTTAAGTTGTAAGCATTAATATCAGTTCTTGACAAAAAACCCACTAATCATAATTTATAAGTTTAAGAGCTAATTTTATCAAAAAAAAAAATAAATAAAACATATTACAAGAGCATTCATAGCTTGGTGAGAACCTTAGCAAAGTTGATAATTCTCCAAAGGTAACCCAGGATCCTGCCACGAATGAATACTTGTCTAACAAAGTATTGATTAACAAGGGATTATATGGGTTTTTACCTTAAAACTTTATTTTCACTAGATAACCTTCTGCTCTTGAGTTAGCCTCAATTTTCATTAGGCTATAAACTAAGCCATAAAGAAAAACTTCTTACTATTTTCTTAATCAATAACTGCTGAGATATTGGTAATCGTTTGATTATTCCACTGCAAAGTTTATATTTACAATTACTAACAATTATCACTAGAAAAATTGTAGAGTTGATTTCAATACCAACCTCTTTTATCTTTTTAGAGTCTCTTTCCTTGTCAGATACATCCTCATCCCTTCTTCGTTTGTCCCTTCTAAATCAAATAAAAACCACACGTAAATAACTTAAATTGGACACAATAAAACCTTCAAACACTATCCCACTGGGTTCTTAAAATATCAAAAAGAAATTGATCTTGAAAAAAATGTAACCCATGCATGTTAATACTTTGCAAAGCTAATCTCGAAAATAGGCACATTTTGCAATTGAGAAGCTCTTCTTTTGAGTTCAAAAATAATTTTGAAAATAAGCCATAATCAAAGAAGAAGCCTACACTCAAGTACTTTTTAACAAGCTAGGTGCTGTACTGGACAAAAAACAACAACAGAGAAACAGAATAAGACTTACGTGGTTTATGGTTTTCTCAATTAATATTAATATTTCATAGTATAAATTGGAACGGCAGTTAAATTAATTAACAAAGTCACTTTTTATACAAAAATTTCATTTTTTATGTATATACTTCTTAAAGTCTTGTAAAACAGTTTTGATAACAATTAATTCAGTTTTAGCTTAAAATCATACATTATATAATTTTAATCTGGCAAGTTATGTCAAAACAATGTTCATTCCAAAAAATTAATGTGAAACGATAAATTAAATCAAAGTTTATATTTTAAAAGATTTTTAAGGAGTCTTGAATCAAATATTATAACAATGTTTACATCTATTTAATCATTTTGAAAGTACGAAAATGGTATACATACAAGCCCATCTCAAAAGAAGCCCAACCAAGGGTCTTAAACAAGAAAAGATGTCTATCACTTGTTTTTGAGGTTTAACAGTATTTCAGCTGATAGTTATCCAGGTCTCTCACATTGAGGGCAGACTCTAGATTCTAGTTTAAGAAGAAGCAATAATAGCGACTACAAGCAAATGCATGCAATATCTCTGCCAAACACAACAGTACCATATAAAACTAAATTATTTGCGTTGGTTAACAACTACTGAAACCAGAAAAAATTGTAAACTAAATTAAGCGGTTTTTATCAAAAGTAAAGTGCTGGTATGGATAAAAAGTATCAAAAACTTGTTGTTCATAGCCAATCCTACTGCATGGATCATTGATTCACTTCAAGAAAAGTTGAGTTCAAAATGAATAAACAGAAACAGAAAAAATATGAAATTAGCATTAGAACGTATATACACATTTTTTTTAACAAGAACAATTCATATTAATTTACAAACATGAACAAAAGAGTTATGTTTCCTAAGCCTCTTTACCATAATTTAGACAACATGAATATTAATGGTAATTCAACAGGAATCTGAACAAAATTCACCAACGAACTGGCATTTAATTAGGGATGTTTATTAATATGAATCTTTTTGGACTTTGCATACTGTATGTTATCTTTTAGTAAATTAACCGCTGCCATGGCCATGAGTGCTTGACCCAGGGCGCAAATCATCTATGACTAGCTAGCCCATAAAATTAACTTTGCACTGACTATTATCATGTGCCACAGAAATCCCACCAATAGGTTTTTCGTCCAGACAATATCATGAAAAGGAAACAACAAAAATTATTACAGAATTAATATTTGATACATCAGTACTGTACAACAACAACATATAAGTTGAAACAACTCTGCCAGAGACTACAATAGCACTAGCATACTATTTAAAATGGTAAGAAATGGTTACATAATGTATAAAATAATATGGCTAAAAAATGTGTAAATAGGCACTTGCATTTGATCGAGATATTGTAAATGGTAATGCAGAACTTTACAATACTCAGTTCAGTTGAATATTCCTACAATTATTAACAAGACTACTAAAAACCTGAACAAAAAAAGAACTAATTACTCTTACCCACTCTTGGATTTTCTGTAATCTTTCTCTCTACTTCGGCTTCTTGATTGTGATGAAGACCTTCCCCGACCTCGAGATCTACTTCGAGATCGCCTCTGTCTGTCTTTATCTTTTTCAAGGTCTCTATCCCTTTCACGATCATGGTCACGATCCATGTCTTGGCTTCTAGATCTTGATCTCTTCCTCTTTCTGCTGTTCTCATAACTTTTGTTTCGTGAACGTCGCTTTCTACTTTTTTTTTCATAATCTCGTCCTTTACTTCTGGATCTGTTTCGAGAACTACTACCTGATGAATAACTAGGAGATTTTCTTTTCCTCTTATCTGGAGTTGGTGATCTTCTTCGTCTGTCTCTATCCTCACTTCTAGACCGTGATCTTCGACTTTGTTCTCTGCTACGTAATCGAGATCTTCTTTTATGCCTGCAAAAGAACATTAGTTACAGCCACACTTATCTTTTAAATAAGAAGTACAGCCTTTCGTTAATACGAAAATTTCAAAAACTAAACAGTTTTTTTATGCTTCCTCTTTTTTGAAAAGTGAAAATATCAAAACAGTTCTTGGGAATGCTGTAAGTTACAAATTAAGATAAATTTTCAACCAATGTTGTTAATATACACAAACTAAAAGGCACTTACTTGCTATCGCTTTCCATCACATAACAATGTGCAGTCTATGGTGAAACTTATTACGAATCAATTGGACCTATATTGACAAAAACCATTATTATTAAATGAACATGTTTATAATGTTTTTAGCGATATAATTTCATCAACAACAAGTTCAATTTTTAAATAACAAATAAATACAAATAACAATAACAATAACAATTTGGCGGCATTAAACTTGCTTATTTCTTGCAACATTTCACCGCCATTAATTGTTTCCCATTTCGCGTTGTTAAAATGCGCGAAGCTACGAGTTTCAGTGCTACTATCTGAATTAAACGTAACAATTCCTGTAGCATGTATTTTTGTTAATTAATAATAGACCTGAAAGAAACAAAATGGATAATAGCTGAAAGTTTTATTTAGCTGGTAGCTGAGTAATAATAAAGTTTGATCAGTTTAAAAGAATCTTCAAAGTTATGTTATACAAAGTTGTTTACATCTTAGACAAAGTTCAGTACTTTAGTTAAATAGTGTCAAAGAACAGTGAACAAGTCACTGCAGTTTTTGATACTGACGAAGCTTTCTACTGGCAGAAAAAAATTAAATGAAATATTTATAGAATTAAGAATACAATTTTAGAATCAAGAAGTTCAGTCATTTTTTGTTGCCGTTCAAGTTATATTTCCCTCGGGTACAAGTGATAAACTATTGCCGGCATTAGTAGAACTTTGCGCATTTTTTAATCAGCTCTTAGTACTATATTTTCTTTTAAATTGCCTTCTTAATTTAACGGGAATTTATCTGCATCTCAACAAGACAACTTCATAGCACAACACTTTAAAAATAGACCCAAACGGCGAGAATTTTTAGATAAGTAAGTTAAAGAAAATTGACGTGTTTTTATTAAATTTCAATTGTCTTTCTTCAAAACTTTTAAATCGAGAAATTAGTCTTGATTGATCAAGGGTTGTTTTAATAATCCTGTATTTACATTATAAATATCGAACTAAATGCCAAGAAGATGGTATACTTAGAAATCGATAGCAGAAACGGTCATTGATTTTCTATGCCTTAATTTGTCTACAATCAACATGAAATGCTTTTTCTTTAACTCTGGATCAAACGAACTCTCAAAACGCCTTTTTAGCTATAAAGTTGGAGTTTTTAACAAATACGTATGGCCTCGCGAGGCAAAGTGTGCAAGTTCTGACTCAGGAGATTCTCGCAGACTCTTAGACTCGAACTCGCGAGTCAGGTTACTTTACCTCCAGACTGTACTGGACTCAAGATAAATCCGACTGCAAACACTGGACGTGATCTAAATGGGATGTAATTGAAATTAAAACACGTAAACAAGATCGACGAAACTCTATAAGAAACTTTGCAGCTCTGATGGTCAACCACCAAGATATATTTTATGGCCTACCCAAAGTTCATAAACCAGGATTACCCCTTAGACCTGTTGTTTCTTTCATTAACTTGGCTGCCTACATTCTATCCGAACATGTGGCCCACAAATTGACACCTCTGACAGGGAACACTCGTTACACTGTTAAGAATAATATGAAATTTTGCAATTATATTTCTGAAAGTAGTCTGCATGACTAAGAAACATAGTGTCATTTGAAGATATTTCAATTGTTCACATCTATTCTCGTAAAACTTGCTGTTGAAGTCACCCATCACTACCTCTTACAAGATACTATATTTTATCAGAAAGATATTGCATCCATATCCCTGATATCTCCAATATTCCTAAGTTTTGTCTTTCTTCTATTAATTTTCAGTACGATGAAATGCATTACCAACAGACTTTTGGCACTGCCATAGAACCTTAATGTTCGGCTATTATGGCAAAAATAGTTATGGAACATTTCGAGCAACAAGCACTTGCCACTACAACTATTTCTCCACAGTTTTGGTAAAGGTATGTAAACAATGTTGCGCCGCTATCAGGGTTGTCATTGGTACGCCGGGACGCGGTACCAGTAACCATTTGCTTTTATCAACTTAGGTGAAACTTTGTAAAGAATATAGCTTCAGACCTTCAGTCTAAAAAACAAAATGCCGCCTACATTACATAAGGTGCCCAGCAGAACTTTAAACACATTAATGACAACAACATTAAAACCAACGTCCCTTTGAATGGGAACAATAAAGCTAACAAAAATGAATCTTAAAAAACAAAAATAAATTGAGCGTTTTAGACTGTTTTGAGAACCTAGCATTGCTGGTACAAAATAAGACAAAATGCATAACCTCTTTAACTTAGCTCAACAATGACAATTTAATTCATTTTGAATTTCTTTACTTTTCATTTTAGATTGCCTTTGATGCCTTAATATTTCATTTTCTGAAATATTTGTTTCAAGGGTGTCTTTTTTTTAAAAATGATTCGGTGATCCGATATGGTATTCCCATCTAATGATCCAGTCCATTTCAACGATCCGGTTTGATGACCCGATCCGATCTACAATCCTGGACAAAAAGATGTGGGACAGTTGATCATTTTTGCGCGCTTTATGCAGGGTTTCTGTAATAAATTCTTTCAGTAAAAACTGCTTAAAACTTGTTGTTTGCAGTTCGGCGCCGTTTTTTACAGTAAAACTACTCATGCCCGTAATTCGTAAAGCATGCTGGTTGTCACTTTCGCTACACGCGTTACTACAATTTCAGTTCGTAACAAATTTTTCGGCTCCACCAGTATCTCAAGTAATTTAGTTCCCCCCTGTCTCCCTTTACAATGCATTTTGAAAGAACTTTTTGGCAATCGATATATGTTTACTGATTTTAGTATTTTCCAACACTGAACGGGGGGAAGGGGGGTATAAATGTTGTGCTTTTTAAACCAAAATTAACAAAGTGTCCCAAACATTTTGTCCAGGATTGTCTGAAAATATGTGAAAATTACATATTCAAGAATTCAAAGCAGCGATTGAAATAAATCGTTTGATATTGTTAAATTTAGTTTATTATTGAATTTAATTTGCATATATTTTAGAAGCTATTTGAGACAAAGATTTGTGACACTTGGTTTAGGTGGGAGGGAAGACAGTACTGGAGGAATCAAGACAACCGTTTATCGATCAATCAAATTCCAAAATGATGGCCAATGATGCTGCTTTGTTAGTGATTTTCTTCATTTTTAGAAAAAAATACCTTCGGAAGATTGCATCAGCTTCTAAGTATGCAGTTGTCACTTCGCTTGATTCAACCTTCATAATAAAGATTGTAAACGATATGATAATTGTATTTAAAACAAGCGCTGTAACGTAATACGACAAGTATAATTACATAGCTCTCAGTTCTCCCTTACATTTCTCCATAGAAATACTGTTTTTTGCGACAATTGAACGTTTTTTTTGAAAAACACTATTTAGAAATGGGGTCAGAGAAGAAAAATCGTTCCCTTAAGTAAAATAACTTTGAGTGATTTAAAATACTTTGCGAAATATAACGTTTCTTCACAAAAGTCATATAAAAGGTATATTAGTCACAACATTCTTATTAGCATATAATTATATTGTCGTAACTTTTTGGGAGAAATGTTGAAAATGCTACTTTTTAGGAACTTTCTAATGCAGCTTTGCTGAATACTCTTTTATAAAGTTGTTTTGATTCCGTATTTGCTAAAAAAGGTAAAAAATAAGCTAATAGATGTGCATTAAGTTGATTTATGATGTGGAGAATTGTGGTTGAGTTTGGCGTGACAAATCACATCGATTAGTCTCCATTGACTGCCCCACGTTTTATTATAAAATATTTTTTGCGAACTAAACGCAGTTGATTATAGGTTAAAACAACGGCTATGATTTTAGCTGTTTTCTTATTTGAAAGTTTCCTTTTTGCTATCATTAAATTTAACTCATTGACTAAAGCGCCAGGACATGCTTAAAACTGTACCTTTGTGACAGCTTGGTATACTGTGTCAGAAGATCTCCGAGTCCTTTCCACAGAACAATCAAAGGACTCGTTCACTATTTGAAAGAAGTTGCCACTCGTTCAAGTTTTTTTTTCATTAAAACAAAATATATATTCTCTATTGGGTTAAGGTCAGAAGTACCTTATACATGCCGGAATTTTACAAATTTTTGCATCTACTCCCTACCGATCGAGGAGACACTGCAACCTTACTGCTTTGAAAGAGGTCAGTGTTCATAGTAAAACATCTTCCGCCATTTCTTTTTTTTTTATGAAAGATCTACAAAATTATTCAAACATTAGCTACATTTCACAACAGGGAGTCATCTATATTGACTTTTGCTTTTAAATTTTCAAATTTGAATTTTCACGGTTTTCAGACAAACCTGGACTGTAGGAATGTAGGTTTTACAAACGCCCATTCACTTCAGTAACTAATTCTTAAATAACTCTATGACTGAGTGTGCTAACTCGATGTCTATTCGATTTTACAGCTGTCTTCACATTGCTTTCAGGTTTTTGTTTTCTCCAGTTTTGATTCTCTAAATATTTCAGATTCAATGATTTTGAAGAAAGATCTTTGTCTAGTTTCTTGAAGTCAATAGAAACTTGAGCAAACTGTCTCGAATCGATTGGACATCAGTTACATTTTTCTGAGTATCAGCAAATTCGAGGCTTGTCTTAATTATTACGACTGTTTTACTGCTTTGAGCACTCCGTCCAAACAGTGGCATAATTCCGTATCAGGGCCTACTTATTTATGCATACAGTTTCATAGCGTATAGACGAGTTTCTGTTTACAGTTTTTGCCTCATTATCATACGCACTCTTCTTTCTAATCCAGCTACAAAAACAAAGCTTCTGAATAATCAAATAGTTCTGCAAAACAAATTTTCTCTGAAAATATGAGAGTGATATGTTGAATAATCTTTCCGTGACGTGGTTTTAAAAATTGGAAATTTTACAAAGAATGTATGGGATCATTATCGTTTTTGCCTCCAGCTGTTTTGCGTATTTTTAAATAGCGATCTCTTCTTTGAAACTACACATATAGAGCCGAAAGCTCGGTCACTCATTTCATTTGATAAGTATTCTCAAATTTTAGAGTCAGTTGTTGTTTATCTCTGTTCTTTCTCCGACTTAAGTTGTATGCAAATGACGCGGAATGTAAACAATGACATAAGCTGAAACTCGCCTATAAAGATGATACCTTTAGGATCCATAGGTAAGGTTTAGTTTGTATGGTTAAACAATGTAGTAGGCCCCAATAAGGAAATTTTATCCAAATTGTTAAAAAGGGATTGACGAGAGAGCGAGAGAGTTGAATATCGTATTCATAATTGTTCTTGAACCTTCAGTAAGTCACGCCCTGTTGCTCTAGTCATAAAGGATCACTTTCGTTTTCAAAGAATAAAGAAACAATTGCGGGCCAAATTCTTTTCTTCACACCTTCTTGTCTTTCAAGAACTTTTCTTCTTACTTTCTCTCATTATAGAAGTTATAAATTAAGATCACATTACGATATAAAGCTAAAAATCAAACAAATAAGAGAAAAAGAATTTGCAAAAACAAATTGTTGTCCATCCACCATGACCGTCACATTCCAATTATAATCATGACACAACAAATATTTTCAAAACTGCCAGCTCCAAATCAAGCCAAAAGTAACTTACTTACTTGTACTTCAAACAATTCATAACTCACCCCTGTCCCTGATATCCTGTGTCGCTGTCGTTAGTTTTCCTGTTTAATTTTCGATTTGTTAGAATTGGAATCGAAACAACGCTTCGATGCCATTTGATTTTAACAGCACTAAAACCACTGACAACCTAGGCTTGGTATGTGTGGTGATCAATAATATATTAATCACTTCACTAGCGGCCGGCAAAATCAAGCGGATCGGTTCGGCACATGTGAAGTTCGACGTTTGACCTGGGCCTAACTTGTAGCTTTATAAACCGTGATCATGGACTAAAACCTCTAATTATAAGAGAGTTTTTTAAGTGTTGTTTTAAGAAATTTTCATGTGAACTAACTTTTAGCTTTATTAACCGTAATCATGGACTAAAACATCTAAGGGAATATTTAGATGTTAATTCTAAAAATTTACATCTAAACTAACTTTTAGCTACGTATAAACCTGGCATAATCGGTTTTAGATCACTTTTCCTGAAGAAGGTAGAATTATATCCGAAACGTTGGAACATTTTTGAATTTGATTTTAAAAATGTTTAACTGGAGAAACATTTCTTTTATTTATATAAAAGTTTTTATCATAATTTTAAAACACAGGAACATTTTTAGCAAATGAATGCTTTATTTATGAGTTGACAGAACCCCATATGTCTTAAACAACTTAAACCGTAGTTTAATTTCTTACAACAGAACCTCGTTTACACAATCAGGAAAGGACACCTCAGAACTACGAAAAAACAGCAGAATTTTAAACACATTAAAGACTACAACATTAAAACTTACGTCGTATAGAATGGGAACGCTAAAGATAACAAAAAATAAATCTTAAAAAACAAATTAAATAAATTGAGCAGTTTTTGACTGTTTTAAGAACCTAGCATTGCTGGTGCAATATGTGACAAAATGAATAACCTATTTAACTTAGCTCAACAATGACAGTGTATTTCATTTTGAAGTTCTTTGATGATTGAATTTTTCATATCGTGAAATGTTTAATCCATGTTTTTTTTGCAAAAAGGATTTGGTGATCTGATATGGTGATCCCATCCGATAGTTCGATCCAATCCAATGATCCAGTCGGATGATCCGATCCGATGATCTGATCTAGGTTTTACAAACGCCCATTCTCTTCAGTAACTAATTCTTAAATAATTCTATGACTGAGTGTGCTAGCTCAATGTCTATTCGATTTCACAGCTGTCTTCACATTGCTTTCTAGTTTTTGTTTTCTCCAGTTTTGATTCTCTAAATATTTCAGATTCAATGATTTTGGAGAAAGATATTTGTCTAGTTTCTTAAAGTCCATAGAAACTTGAGAAAACTGTCTCGAATCGATTGGACATCAGTTACATTTTTCTCAGGTATCAGCAAACTCGAGGCTTCTCTCAATTATTACGACTGTTTTACTGCTTTCAACACTCCGTCCAAACAGTGGCACAATTTCCGTATCAGGGCCTACTTATTTATGCATACAGTTGCATAGTGTATAAATATAATTTTCGCCTTAGGACCTATAGGTAAGGTTTAGTTAATGATTAAATAATGTAGTAGACCCCAATAAAGAAATTTTACCCAAATTGTTAGAAAAGGATTGAACGAGAGAGCGAGAAAGTGGAATATGGTGTTTATAATTGATTCTTGAACCTTGAATAAGCCATGCATTGTTGTTCTTGTCATAACGCACCACTTTCGTTTTCAAAGTATAAAGAAACAATGGCAGGCCAAATTCGTTTCTTCGTACCTTTTCATCTAAGGACTTTTCTTTTTACTTTCTCTCATTATGGAAATTATAAATTAAGATCAGATTACGATATAAAGCAAAAAAAATCAAACAAATAAAAAAAAACGAAAAGGAATTTGCAAAAACAAACTGTGGTCCGTCCACCATGACCGTCACATTCCAATCATAGTCATAACACGACAAAAATTTTCAAACTGCAAACTCCAATTGCAGCCAAAAGTAACTTACATACTTGCACTTGAAGTAATTCACAACTCACCCCTGTTCTCCTGCGTTACTGTTGCTAGTTTTTCTCTTTTTTGATTTGTTTAAATCGAAATCGAGACAACGTTTCGTCGCCATTTGATTTTAACAGCAATAAAACCACAAGCAATCTGGGCTCTCTCTGTGTGCTATTCAGTTATATATTAATCACCTTAGAAGCCGCGGCCAAATCAAGCGGATCGAAAAGATTACGTCAATCGTATACCAGTGATTATTCTAGATTACTTTTTGTTTTTGACCGATAATCTCTAAAATATATTATAAAGTCACAAAAAATGCATTTTGCTTAACTTGTGTAAATTCTGTTTTATTTCTTCTCATCTCGATGGGTTTTAAGACGGTGTTTTCGTACATCAGTGCATCATGCTCATCACAAAGAATTTTCAAAATAAACATACCTTGAGGCTTAAGAAATGTTTTTTGTTTTGTTTCCTATCAACGTTCTTTCGAGTGGTTTCTACAATCCTGGCAAAAAATTAATGAAACACCAAACACAAAATGCAAAATTTTAGTAAAACCCCACCCGCCTACACAATCTTGGTATAAAATAACTTCACAATTAGGCACAAGGCTAGGGAATTATGTAATGTTCAAAAAAATGTTTGTTTTCGCTCTGTATTCCAACATTGTGAGGGGGAGAGGGGGCTACAAGCGATGAAATCGTATATTTTGAAGGGTGTTTCATTAGTTTTTGCCACGATTGTCTGAAAAACCATCAAAGGAAAAACTGTTGAAAATTGTCAATTTTCTTAACAACAACGCGCCATTTCAATAAAGTATAATGTAGTATGATTTGTAATGTAAATATGACTAAATCGGTTTTAATGGTAACCATGGAAACGAATGAGTAAACATTAAACATGCAATTTTTTATAGTGTGTAGTTTATACAACGATAACAAGGAATTACCATATTATAATGTTCTTATCAACCAATTTTAAGCTGTTTGTTCCAGTCGAGAAGTGACAAGTATTTTTCCACACAGCTATAAATCTCTAATTTCTCCAAATTTGTTCCCAGTCCGATTTAGCTACAGAGTTTTTAAATTCAAGATGGCGGACATCCGTGATATATGATTACACGTTTCTATTGCCCAAAACATTAGGTCCTCGTCAAAAGTAGCAGATACGGTTGACACAAACGGTTGACATGATGCCTGTTAGAAATTAATGTTATTTTGCAACGGTTGACGGTTGACACCATGTACTATAAAAATATACATACATATTAATTTTTTTTGTTCCAACTGTCAACCTTCAACCGTTCAATTCCCACTTCAGCTTATTGTCAAAATTGTCAAGTGCTGCTGTCAACCGTATGTCAACCTATGTTTATGATAAAATTTACATCTACTCAGTGATAAATTTTGCACTCTTGCCCACCTTCTTTGTTTATTTAATTTCAGAGCAAGATGATAATGTGGATTACAGTCCTTGTGTTCTTCTCTGCAACAACACCACTGACTGTTTTACCTCTGTCTTTCCTCCACCAGTTTTTTCAAAAGCATCTTTTATAATCATAGCAAAATTTATCCGTTCAGGGACAAGTTCTAAATTCGCTTGTGAGTACGTAACTACAATCGTGGCAAAAACTAATGAAACACCCTTCAAGATATACGATGTCATCGCTTGTAACCCCCTCTCCCCCTCACAATGTTGGAATACAGAATGGATACAAACAATTTTTAAACATTACATAATTTCCTAGCTTTGTGCCCAATTTTGAATTTATTTCATACCAAGATTGTGTAGGCGGGTGGGGTTTTACTAAAATTTTGCATTTTGTGTTAGGTGTTTCATTAACTTTTTGCCAGGATTGTAGATTGCTTTTTTGTTTGACTAATAATCTCTAAAATACAATATAAAGACACAAAGAAATTCATTTTGCTTAACTTGTGTAAATTCTGTTTTATTTCTTCTCATCTCGATGGGTTTTAAAACGGTTTATATCGTACATTAGTGCATCATGCTCATCTTAACCGTGAAACATAAAATAAAAAGAATTTTGAAAATAAACATACCTTGAGGCTTAAAAAATTGTTTTTTGTTTTGTTTCCTATCAGCGTCCTTTCGACTGGTTTCTACTTAACCACTCTAAGAATTATTGAATTAAAGTTGCAATTGGAAACTTCCACTGCATCGGTTAACTTTCAAACCCGTACAACAAAATCCCTCCAAAAATCTTTTATTCATTTTTCGAAACCCTACTTAACTTTCTCCAAAAACTGAAAGAATACTTTCTCTACGATAATTTTCTTAACGGGCCGTACCTATTTATGTGATGCAGCTTCATTGCGTATATATTTAGTATTGAGGATCTGGCGCACTGGGTTAGGTTTAGTTTGTATTAGGGAATAGTACGCCCCAATAAGATATATACTTAGTATAGAGAATCTGGCACACTGAGTAAGGTTTAGTTTGTATTAAACAATAGTACGCACCAATAAGATATATACTTAGTATAAAGAGTCTGGCACACTCAGTAAGGTTTAGTTTGTATTAAACAATAGTACGCACCAATAAGATATATACTTAGTATAAAGAGTCTGGCACACTCA
>JAOBRB020077528.1:0-14421 GCA_027575285.2 Zoanthus pulchellus
ATTTGGAAACTGAAAGACAGCAACATTGACTACTCCCTATCATGGCACATTTTATCAAACTCAAGACCCTACAGCAACTCTAGCAAAAGATGCAATCTTTGTCTCAAAGAGAAGTTTATTATTATTTTCCGCCCCGATCTGTCATCATTAAAAACAAACGTAACGAACTTGTATCTTGCTGCCGCCATAGAAAGAAAGCACTGCTGCGTAACAATTAATAATAACACTTAGTCTCAGTTTCCTGTTTTTATTGTTTTTTATTCTTTTATTGTAATTAGGTAACCGTTGTTTCTGACAGTCGCCTGATGATTGCTACGCATGGAGCATGAAACTCAGAGTAGCGAATAAATGACCGAATAAACTGACTCTTGCATTATAATTTATATATATATATGGTATCTGCGAAATTGACAAACCACACATGACGGCAAGGTTTGTCAGCTTTCCACTCGTTCTTCCAGAATATTGTTTCATATAAGCACAAATGGTTAGATTGCTGGTACCTAAGAATTTAGAAGGCATCACTTTATAAGGCACGCTGTCTTGATAGTCAAAGCCGCTGTAAAAGATCTACGACTTTCCTCATTCATCAAAAAAATGGAAATACTTAATGAGCATAAATGTTTATTAGGTATACATTGTTCCTTGGATCAAAAATATCCAATAAAAGTAGGATAAAAAATCTTAATCTTAACTTATTAAACATGTAATTTCTGTAATTTTGTGACACATGTCAAGGTCAACAAAGATAATCGAAGACATTTAGTTGAGATCGCTTACGTTTCGATCACTGTGTATGATTCCATCATTAATTTTACACATACTGATAGCTACAGGAGTAGAAAATATTAGAACCGAAAACTGTTTATTAATCGGCACATAGCTAAAAACGCTTGGTGCGTATGACAAAGAGGTCGTACATTCTATTTCGCCTTAGAGTTAGAGTTAGATTATCCCAGCCATGTGCCGAATAATAAACAGCACAAGGTAATTATAGTTTTTTTTAATAATAACTAACCTTATTATTATATTTTTGAATATTTTAATGTAACATATTTTTGTAAATTATTATCTTATCTTAAAGTTTTAAAAAAAGATTAAGTGAAACAAAAAAAGGCCAGAAAAATAATTCGACCTTTATAAAAATGTTCCTTTTTTGCCCCGATACTGACAGTCGTTAGCTGAGCAGGTGAGACTGTCAATTATCTGAACAGACAGAACTATGACGACGATGAAAATATAGATATTACAAACAATTACTGCTCATCAGCAGGATGCCTAAATTGCGTGGAGTTGGTCGGACACCTGCGTAGTAAGAATAATAGAATAATGATAGAGCACTTGACAGCCGCATGTAATAATTTTAATAAATAATGTTTTAAATATATTGTTAGAGACGTTTTGCATCATCCACAGTTCACAGTAAGGTTTTCTTCAAAGTGATGTAAGCTCACATGTTTCTTTGGTGATATGAAATCAATTTGCTTCGATCGAATTCATAAAACTAAAATTATAAGAAACTCGTAAACTATTTTATAAAATGCGTTTTCGCCGTAAACAAATAGCATTATATATGTTAGGCCAGATTATAGCATAATTAGAAATATTAACTCTTAATTGAGTCCTGCCTCAGATGTGTAAAACTGTACATAAAACATATTTGAGCTGAGTTCTTTCGTTTTTACGACAAACAAATTGAAGGAAACTGCCAAAAAAAATTAACAAAATTTAATTTTACCTAGAATCATAACTGGTAATTCTTTTATTTGGAAACGTTTTTAAGAGCTTTCGAAATAAACGAGAGTCATCGTTCTTAATTTTTGGTCATTTCCCAAATTGTTCCTAATTCTGTTTTTATTTCTAACAGCTTCTATTTTTTTAAAAAAAACAAAACAATAGAAACAGTCAAAGGCACAAAAGGCAATGCAAAACGAATAAATCTGAAACACCTTGAGGCTTCTTGTGTTTTATATTGTGTTACTAAGATAGTTTACAACCGGGAACATAGCAATTAACTGGTTTCGGCATTCTAGACGCAGTTTTTCTCTCGTTTTCTAGGTTCGCTTACATCTTTGACTGAAAGTCTGAAAATGGCTGTCGTAACGAATATAAATCTCGATGCCTATGCGCCGCAAGTTTGACCTATAATTTTTAATACATAGTTTGCTGGTCATCAGCATCTCAACGCAGCATCAGTCGAGCGAATAATGAACTATTTTACATATTCAGATTTTTGGGTCGTTTTTTATTGTTTTTCAGTTATTTTACACAAAATCTGGGTGGTCTATCCTTGATCCCGGAAATTTAATCTATCAAGCCTAACAAAATTATTTATCACCACATACTAGAAGCGGTCAAAAACTGCTTGTTGTCAACCAACTATTACGCAGTTTTCCTTTTGAAAATGGAAACTGCGTAGTTCTTGACAAATTTATATCTAGCGTTTTGTTGTTGTCAACTCATTTGATTCCAACCATCATTACTCTGTATAGCTGTTGTACAATTTTATGCTCAGTGTTTTGAAGTCGGCTTATACCGTTGTCAAAATAATTATCACTTGTGTCTCAAGTGTTTTTCTTTTTTATTAAACTATTTTAAAAGACGGACTGAGTCCGTGCATGTGATTTAAAACGCGGACTGAGTCCAGTCCAGTCTAGTTCAGTCCGTGTTTTACGACATGCCAGTCAGATTACCCTCTTGCCATGATTTCAAAGTGACCCACTCAAAACGTCAAGTAATAGATAATTTCAAACTATATATATTTTTCAAAGTTCTGTTTACTAATATAAAACGCTGATGCTGTATTGCCTCAGCGCGCAGTTTACGTGTGAAAACCGTACTAACATAAATAATTTTCTTGTAGTAATATGTTTTGTATATTAAAAATTTCAATTTATGTTTTTGATAAAATATTTAAACCGCCATCAGAGCGCAGTTTTCTTGTGAAAACCGTTCGAACATGGATAATTTTCTTGTAACAATTTGTTTTGTATATAGAAAATTTCAGTTCATCAGTTACCAGGCAGTAGCCACAAAAAAATTCTTATCATTATTAAAAAGCTTGTGTAATTATAAACAAAACGAAAACAATGTTCCGTGACCGCAAGAAAACCGTTCGTTGTCTGTGCTGTAAAGATCAGATCACTTGTTACAACATAATAAGAATTCCTGATACATTTCAAGTGTTCCCTCTTTCATATGCAACGGCTTTGTAACTATGTAAGGATTAAAACTATTTTCTTTTTGGCAGAGGATCACTTTCATGTTGTTAATAAAATAAAACTCTGTTAATGTTATACTTTATTACGAACCTTTCTATGCGTTCCGGGGAAGTGCCTCTGATTGGTCGAGAATGGATATATTTTACCGTTTCCATTGGTTAAAACTGCATTTACGTACTCTGTGTTACCATGGGTACGGTGCTTACAAAATCAGTCAGCAGTTTTGTTAGGGCTGTGTTTTACGCAAGCAAGACTGAACAAAGTACGTTAGTATTGAAGAAGCGTAAGTAGTTCGTAAAAGAGATATTAGTATTTCTGGAAAGGATGAACCACGAGTATTTAATACTGTAAGTCATATTTCTTAGCATTTCTTTAGTTTGAATTTATGATGTGAACTCTTTAAATTACTAAATGATGCGTAACAATTTATATTTTAAAAGAATCACCTGCGCTTCTATAGACTACAATATGGTTTCATTTCAATGACTATGTTTTGTTTTTTCTCGGCATAGAATAGCGATGGCTTGTTGGGCAGCACATGCGCAGTTACTGCATTAGATTTTGAAGTCGAATGACTTCTTGTGAGACATTTCATCCGCGGATTAAATAATTTACCATAGTTAATACACAAAATTACGAAGTGCTTATGGATGCGGTATAATTTTGCAGAGGTGAGAAATTCGAAAAAATAATCCAGTTTTTATTTAACATTGTAAACATTGTAAATTACTAAATATCTTTTTTCATACTATTATTATAAAGGTTTTTCCATTGATATTCTTTTCTTCTAATGAAATCCTTATATCGTAAAGATCCTTCCTAGGAACCTGTCATGCATGATGCATTCCATAGCTGTCTTTCTTTGCGATAACACACCCGTGCAAGTAAAATATCTAGGAATTTTTGTGTTGCCAAAACAATAGCCTTGCTAGTATTGATCGTATTTCCAGGTCTGCCAAGTGTCTTATTCAGGTAAATTAGCTAAATCTCTTGAAATTCGATATGTTTGTATTTTTATAACTCGCATTTCGAACAATTAATAGGAAAATTATTACGCCTCAAGTTAAAACTGTGCTTATAAACTCTTGGTCTTTGGCCATCGCAGTTTAACTAAAAATAACACACAAACAGCGGTGATAATCATTTTTAAAACATGCAGTTCAAACTTTAGGTTTCGTGTGCTACTCAACATACATTTTTAAAAGTGTGACCGTTAGAATTTTGAAAAATCTATATATATTGTACAAATTGGGATCTGGAAAATGTCTAATTTAAAGTGACATATTTGTAGAGTATACTAATGCACTAAAGCTTTTCGCTGCTAACATTTGTATTCAATACTGGCTGCATTCTTTAATAATTAAAGACTTTTTGATTCTACAGTGGAAATTGGTTTTTCAAAAGATAAAAGGTAAAAATGGTCCTATTTTATATTGTGTCCAGTTGTTTTAATGTGGTGAACACAACATAAAATGGGACTATTTTGACATTTTATCGTTCGAAAAACAAATTTCCACTGTAGAATCAAAGAGTCTTTAATTATTAAAGAATGCAGCCAGCATTGAATATAAACGTTAGCAGTGAAAAGCTTTTATTATATTAATATACTCTTTACAAATATGTCACGTTAATTTAGACATTTTCCAGATCCCAAGGTCATACTTTTGAAAATGTATTTTGAGTAGTATACAAAACGTTAAGTTTGAAATGCATGTTTTAAAAATGATTATCACCGCTGTTTTGTGTTATTTTTCGCTCGAACAGCTGAAATATGTCTGGAATTGCAAGAAAGATCAAAATGCGATAAATCGTTTTATGGTTTTCGCGCGGGCAATTTTTTTTGTCTAACTGTAAAGTTTCACCAAAATGATTTAAATGATTTAGGGTATGAGCGTTTGCAGTAATAGTGAAGGAAAACTAAATTTGTATGTGTAATCAAATGGTAACGAGTGAAATTAGGAAATGATTTCACGCGTGCTTTGTCCAAATTCCAATCATTTCCCGAGCCTTTAGGGGAAGGAAATTATTAGAATTTGGACAAAACGCAAGTGAACTTATTCCCTAATTTCACGAGTATACCATGGCTACACTTAAGCGTTTCTATTGGTTAAAACTGCATTTACGTACTCTGTGTTACCATGGCTACTGTGCTTACAAAAGCAGCCAGCAGTTTTGTTAAGGCTGTGTTTTACTCAAGGAAGACTCAGCTACTGACATCAATATTGGAGAGCTGTTTTTAGCTGTTCAAAGATTCAACGATTAACAAGATGGCAGAACAACTAAAACAACAAACACAAGTGTAGCACTTCATGTGCACACAGAGACTCTTTTGCTTGTCTGTTATTACACGTGCGGCAAATGTCATCCACTGGCACTCATGCCCGGTCGGTAGAGACTTTCTCAGGCTCGACGCAGGCACCCTTCGTTTCCAATGTGAGATGAGTGAATTCGTTCAACAATTTCCTTTCGGAGAAGTTTGGGCACTAACACTCGCTCTTTTTTCCGCCCTCGGAAAATCAAAAAATTTTGAACTGAAAGTTCGTCACAAACATTAAAGTTACATGGCTGTGCTTCAGGAGGTACTTCTTTTCTTGTTAGTCCGGCCACCCCTCCTAAATGACGGTGGTCAGGAAACGAAAATTCCCATCTTCCATACTATAAATTCTAACATCATTTATAGGCGAGTGGACAAAAGAGGTACATGTTCAGCCATGTTGACCGACTCAACTTCTTGATCTCCCTCTGTGTTATCACTGCTTGGTACACTCTTCTTAGTGTGTCTGCTAGTTGCATTTTTTTCCACACCGATATGTAACATTCAGGTCATAAGCCTGAATTCGCAAGAGCATACGCTGGAGTCGCTTTGGAACAGAAAGCAATGGTTTCTTTGTCATAAGTTCAAGGAGCTTATGAGCATATGCAACAGGCTGCCTTTTCTGAGTCAAGACAACACCTAGGCCTGTGTCTGATGAGTCGCACTGTAAGGTAAGCTCTTTGGTTGGCTTGCAATATCCTAGCACTGCTAGCACAGCTGCATTGGTGACCAGTTTCTTCACCATCTCAAAGGTGTGTTCCTAGGGGGCTTCCTAATGCCAGGCAATCTCTGTAAGGGTCAACTGACATAGCTGTTTGCATACTTCACTCAGCCTTAGGCTGAAACTTGCTCAGGTAATTTACCAAGCCAATAAATCTCTGTACTGCTGCTACATCGCTTGGCTTACGCATCTCTAGTATGGAAAGATGGAAAGAAAAAAGTGAAAAATATCATATATCTCCCTTGGCGGGAATCGAACCCCACATCTTCGGTTTACTAGTTCGACGTGTTAACCTCTACACCACAAGGACCAACCACGCTGGTTACGCAGCTGGAAATGTTATGTAAATGGTAACTGTAGGGGTTCTTAGGGCGATATTTTTCTCTACTGGTAAGTTGAAAATTGTAAATTTTTGGTACGCATTTGGAATGGATTTGTACTGGCAATCTCTGTCAACCCCCTCCTGCTATGTATTTTTACATGCATAGAGCATCTATTAGTCTGTTTATCAATGTCCATGTTTCTGCTTCATATAGTGAGCAGATCTTGTAAAAGCTTCTTCTTCCTCTAGTCCTCTGTCCTAATCTGTGGTTCACCAATAAATTGGCTATTTCTTGCTATCTTTCCCATACATCCCATGCTCTTAAACACAATGCTCTCTCCATTCCCGCTTCATATTTCCACATATCTACAAATAACAAAACTGTTTTAATTTCTTCAATATGCTTCCATTTGCTACTATACGTACTTTAATCCAGGACCCTCATAATTTTCATTTTCATCACTACCCTCTTGTTGTGTACACAATTTGGCAGGGCTAGAAATGACGGCTGTCATCGGACAATATCGGGCTAAAATTGCAACTTGTCCGGTGAAATTTTCGGATCGGCGGTCATTGTGACCGGTCACTTTCTAGGAAGGAAAGAAATAACTGTTTTAGGGACCGTGCAGTGGGGATAGCTGGAGGGCTTTAGCCGCCCCAATAACTTTTCCAAAACTTTTAGAAAATATTGTATTTTTAATAAATATTATTTAAAAAAGCAAAAGCATGTGTTAGGGTTATCAATTTCTAATAAATTTGTGTAACCAATACGCTGGGTTTAGCATAAACCACCGAACCATCAAGAAAATGTCTTCTCGATGACAGGATGTGTCGGGAATTTGATGCTAGTTGGCCATTTCAGAATTGTGCATGGAACTGGGGCGAGTTTCAGATTTTAACCAATCAGTAAATTGACAACACTATATGAAAGATCATGTTCAGGGTTGTCATTTGACCAAGTTTGATGCTTTTCGAGTAAACAGAGACAAAGGTATAGACCTTGAAACATGCTTGAAATCCATACAAATGTCTGAAATGTCCAATTTGATACTAACCTTTGAACTTGGGTCAGCCCAAAGTCACCTCACTTGCACTAAATTTTACAAAATGTCGCATTCTGTGCTGAACGTTGTTCTCATGTGCTTTTTGTTTGCTCTTCACTGTTCTTCTAAATCTGAATTTCATTCTGGACTTTGCAAGGATAACTTGACAACTAAAAATAATACTTATCAGTATGAGAAGTATGGAAAGGGGTTTTCCTTTCTGCCTTGAAATGTGCCTTCTAAAACAAAATTGGAAGCATTTTCATCAATCTTAGAGGGTCTAAATGTCAAAATTTTGTGGGAGAGCATGCCCCCAGACCACCCTTGCGTGCTCGTGCCTATGGCACTTGGTGCCTTGCGCTATATACAAGCTCCAACTTCCAATCCGAAAAACGTTATGAGCTCCCAGTGTTTTTTAAAGATATGTAGTTTTTTGAAATTCTCTTTTTTCTCAAATTCTCTGATAAAATACCATTCTGGTAGGGTGGTGTATCAATCATAATTTAAAAACTATTATTGAGTAAATTGATTAAAATGCAATAATAAAGTTGTCTTGCTATGTCAACAACTTCTAATGCCACAAAAATGGCAGCACAATCGTGTTCCACATATAAGTAGCTGAAGTTGATAAAAGACAATGATGTATCTATTGGATAATATATAATTAAAATACTTAAACAATGAACAACAGCACTAACAAAGGCAAAGTAATCCAAAATATATTAATGAAAACATAGGATCAGAGTTGTCGATGCAATAAGAAATACTTCAAATTTTCCTCAAAGAACTCGGTTTGTAATACAAGAGTAGAATGCAAAATATATTTTTTGAAAAATGCAGTTGTTGAAATACTTTTAACCTGACGTTAAATTGTCGATAGGCAAGAAAACGAAAAGCCAAGAGATTATCCTAAATTGCGTATAAGCCGCATCTTTATTCATCCATTTCTTCCGTGGCACGTGTATCAACACATTTACATTTAAGACAGATGAAATGAGCTCACTGTAATACAATGCCATTGGGTACATAAGGCACTTTACTAGTACAGTAACATGGTAAAAAATAATGAAATTATCTATTTTAAACATTTAAAGAATTTTATCGGAATATTAATCCAGCCGCACCCGAAAACGTTTTGAATAGGATAAAGGCCATCAGTTAATTTTAAGGATTATAACAGACATTTTGTTTATACTTTCTCAGTAAAATGAGAAAATTAATTCGTCTGAAAATAACTTGTCCGATATTTTTTGAACTACAAAAAACGAAAATCAAACACACCTAAAAAAACCTCTAAAATGCAATTAAATATTTTTTGTAAAAAAAATTGTCCTGGCATCAACATGGTATTAATTCGATTTGACCGGGCACCTTGTTTGGACAACTCTACAAAGTTCTGTACATCTTAGAACTAAGCATTATTTCTGACACCATTTATTAAACACCAATTACAAAGCACAGAGTTTTCCTCAATCCGTCTGCCTTACCATCTGCATGACCATTCTTCACTGAATCCTCTCTCTAGCCTTATTTTAAGACACCACTGATGTTGCATTTTTCATATTTATATTCAGTCTGCTCCATCCTGTCCTTTCACCTGTTAACATGCCAATTGCATCTTATTTTGATTTTGATGGCAATATCAAGTCAGTTAAAATTATCTCCCAAAGTTCATCGCTGCTTGCCAATTTAGTGGCCTCCTTCATCATTATTCATTTGCTTTCCTTGACATTTTTTTGCATTTTCCTCATTATAAAAATTACTTTTTTTTTTAGGCCTTTTATACAACAATTTCTTTAGCAAGATTTTACATGTACTTCAGGACATTGGGCAATGTACAGTACGTCTGAGATTCAAACAGTCTGAATTTTTGTGTTGGGTCCACATGAGTTTTTGTATTTTATTATAACTTGTAATTACAAAATATAATTGTTGTTTATGATTTATTTTATTTTCAGAGAGGAACATTTGGGCAAGTGCAAAGTTTAAAAAGAAATTTCAATGTCAGAAGAAGTCAATCCTAATTTTGGAAAAGCAGAGAAGGTGTCTGTACACAGACCAAAATTGAAAAGTAAATTGTCAGGTACAAGTTTTTTAATTTTGTTTACAAATAACTATCTTGCATAAACGTTATAAGATAAAATAAATCTCTCTCTGGAAATAAAAAAATTGCAACATTTACATTATTGCAGCTGTAAGTCTATGACCTTCATCAGGTTACTGATTGTTATGTGACCTAAATGGGTCATGGGACAGGTGGTAAGGAAGTTGGTCGAAGGTGTGGTCCCACGACATAAGGTTATGCCATAGCCCTCACTCTCACATTTAGCTTGTTTTATACTTGTTTGTACCCAGTTACATTATCTGTGTTAAATGTTTGAGTAGTCTCAAATGGCTCGAAATATAAAAAAGATTTATTTTATGGTTGGATTTTTTGCGACTGGTTGCAAAATTTTAAGCACAAAATTTAAAAAAAGTTGAAAAGTAGTTGTAAGGTAGCGACATCTGGGAAACACATTTTTATTTGCTGTCGAAGATGCAGATTGGTTGGGAAATTGCGACTGCTGTTGAAGCTTTAGTCACAAATCCAACTGTATCGGTCGCACTTTCAAGCCCCGAGATATACTGCCAAGGTTTAGGGAACTGTTGATGTGCTGTTGATATTCTTTCATCTTGGCTTCGAATGATTTAAGGTGGTCTACAACAACAACAATCAATTTACTTTGCCCTAGATGTACATTTTTATAAAAAATTAAAGTAACCAGTTATGAAATTGCAAAAAAAGAGCACAGCTGCTTAGAAATAGTTAGACTAATCAAGCTAAGCTAAGGGTAAAAATTTAGCTTAATTAAGAAATAATTCATACATAGCATCTGTCTATCTTGTTATGGATGTTCGCAATAAGTTGGGACAGCACCATAGAAGCGTTTGAGACAGCTGCAGCTGTAGTTGTAACTTACTGTAAGAAATTCGGCTTCAAGAATTACCCTACTTAAATGTCCTGCTTCCTCTGCAATGTTCCACAGAAAACTAGTTAGGACGAACCCCTAAATGATGTCATGAACTTACCTGAAAATGCTGTTCACCCCTGCCTTTTACTCGAACCATCGCGCATCTCTCTGATGTTCCATACATGTCGTACGGACCGTCAATATTTCATGGCAATCCCATCACTGTATAGACCAGATTTAACGCGGATTGTAGTAAATAACGAGTATTGCTCGTTCTTTAATGGCTGCCTAAAATGTCTTGTGGAAATGCCGAACTTATTAATAATGACCCGACACGAGCCAACTTTTGCTATGTCGCATTGTGACAGGCCATTTACTCATTGAACTTCATGTTGTATAAATGTTGATGCGACTCGCATCGTGTGTATTGGACAACCCTCTAAAGAATGCTTCAACAATTTCTCAGTTATTTAAACCTGACAAAAGAAAAATTTTTTTAATATAGAATAAAAGTAAGTTTACTGCCACTTTTGAGAGTTGGTAAAGCGCGGTAAAAATCATTGTATAAATACCGATATTTACCTTTTATTGGAGGCATCTAGGAAATTAAAATCCAAGCTAGGATACTTTTCCAACAAGTACCGACGAATCCCACACACGATTTGGTACAATGTCCGAGGAGGATACCACTCCTTGTTACTCTTTGCTGCTTCTTGCACAAAGTTGAGACTGAAAGTATCCATTTCTGGTAACGTTACTTCGAGCGGCTGCACTTTGTGTAGATCATAATCCTTATAAAGTCCGCTAACTTCAATAACTGGAACCTTCACTGTTCTAACGCGTTGCCACTCCTCGAAAATACTCGCGGTCCACTTGTTTTTATATTTGGTGCTTTTCCGTACTGCTTGTTCAAAACAAATTTCTTCTTCTTCGGCTGTTTTGAGCGGTCGAAATCGGCCGGTTGTTGACTCTGCCATGTCAGCCAAATAATGCAAATTTAAGTAGCATGCCGGAGATTTTGTAAACCGTTTAAAATAAACGAGCAATTCTTTTGAATGAATGTGTTTTTTAGAATCCATTTTAGTATTTCAGAGTAAAAGAGCACCATGGCCAATTGTTGCTAGTTCATTTGTAAGAGAAGTTATTTCAAAAACTCGTACTTCATTTTTGAATGGGGATTCCAAACACCTCGAAACAATAAAAGCACTCGGCCGCTTCGCGGCTTCGTGCATTCATAGTTTCTCGGTGTTTGGAAACCCCATTCAAAAACTCGTTCTCGTTTTTGAAATAGTACTTATCAAACACAGAGACATTTGCACCAACGGATTGGAGAACTCATAAGAACCAACATCGGAAGACACGTGAAAGAACATAATTTGGACACACAATTTTTTTTAAAAATCTTGAAGCGCTACACGACCAAATTGGATTGTTTAATTTATGAAATGTTATACATCAAGAGTAAAAATTTATCGCTCAACATTCAATCAGTTTCTATAAAAGCTAAACTGTTCCCATGAAGATATTTATTTATAGCATTTGTTAAGATTAAAGATCGTTTCATCTTAGTTATTTGCATATTTACTGTTGATAATGAGCACAAGAAGTGGTCGAAACGTACATTTTCTAGCGTTTATTTTTCAATGTACTATTTATTGAAGTCTTAAATTATGATATTTTCCAATTGTTTAACATTATTCGATACAAATCAGTTATCAAAAAGAACTGAATTTAGATACCTTGCTTGGGTTATGACAGTGCAAAAGCTTATCCACATATTAGAAACAGCTCTGCTTTTAGTAAGCAATACAAAAAAAGTTATAAAAGGCAAAAGATTAAAAGAATTTAAAAAAATGACCGAACGTTTTCGTTCAAATAACCATCATCAAAGATGAAAATGATCCTGCCGAGCATTCCATTTTAAAAAGATGTTAAGTTATTCTAATAGATAAAAGAAAAATCGGAGGGCTTGTAATTTGTTTGTTTAGGTCCGGCTTGTGATCCGCAATCAGTATTTCCTCAAGGTTTTTATCCGCATTGTATGTTTGCTATCTAGCAGTACTCTCCGCACAAAGGACACTTAAGCACATCTTAAGCCTTTATAACATCATACGAGGTTTTGTAAATAAATACAGTACATGTTTCAATGTGGTCCTTGAAAGTGTAGTGGTTAGCACACACGACTAGTGATCAGGGAGAGAAGGGTTCGAATGCCACTCAGGGCAAAAATTAAGCACATATTTTTTCGGATGAGTGCATTGGAAAGAAAAAAATATTTATTATTTCCCTATTTTCATTGTACAAGTCTTTGCCAGCCTCGAAAATATGTATGCCAGGATAAACTAGTTCTTCAGAGCACTTGTTTCTAAATAATATTTAAGCTCAGAGGTCATGTTACCTTCAGCTGCAGCAATATTAATCATAAGCTGCCTCTCTTTATTTTCTAAAACGTCAGTTGATGTTAACATTGTATTAACCAGCAGGTGATTCAGCTTCATCTTCACTACATTCATGGTCATCAAAATAATTAGGCGGTGGCCACACATATCCGGATATTTTTGAAAACGGAGATTTTTTTCCGTTTTAGCCTTTTGTCCACACGTATACAGCGTTTTCGATCACTGAAAACTGAGGCCTCTTAATACGATGACCTCATTCTTAAAATTCATTCCTTGTCTATTGGTTAAAGCGCATGCTGTATATAGAGAGCTGGCATATTTACCTAGCTTTAGCGTATTCGTGTGGATGGAGGAATATGTTTTGAAAACGTTGTGTGTGGATGCGTATTTTATTGGGATACGTGTTGGCAGGATCTTAGTCTTTTGGCTCCTCATTATCGTTGTTTTGTGTGTCATTAAGGTGTGACGAAACCTAAAAACATTTTTGAAATAAGTTTTATTGGGGGAGGAGAGGAGGACCTAAAGAAACTCTACATGGAAAATGAAAGTCCAATAACAATTTGGCATCACTCTTACAATTACAAGATCAAAATCTTGCTCTACTTCATACTCAAATGGCTATCTACTGAATGTATAATTTAACATAATATTTATTACAAATACAATTAATTAATATTTAGGTTACTTACATTCTTGACTGCATTTGATGCATCGATTAGTATATAAATATCTATTTTTTTAAAGAAATGCCACTTTATAACAAAAGTGGCATATTTTTTCTGGTGTGAGAAGTAGTTATAAAAGACCGATTCTGGGCCAAATCATTCCGAGCCAAAAAAAAATATTTCTGAGCCGGAAATTTTCTGGGCCAAAAATCTAAAATTTCAAGGCATTTGAAGATCCCAATTCTGAGCCATGAATTGGGAATTAATTTGAGATTAATTGAGATTAATTGACGCTTATGGAGGGAATGACCGACGACGCCTCCACCTCGGTTCGCTCGCAAAAGCAGCTGAGGTGGAGTCGGCGTCGTCGGTCACAGTCTAAGAGTCTTTACATGAACTTGATGGAGGGAATGACCGACGACGCCTCCACCTCAGCTGCGTATTTTGCGGGCTTCGCTCGCAAAAGCAGCTGAGGTGGAGTCGGCGTCGTCGGTCACAGTCTAAGAGTCTTTACGTGAACTCATATGGACTCATGTGCGCCCGCATCATTTTGATACCTTAGTTATATAATTACCGTTAAACAGCATTACAGCTAAATAGAGAGTGAAAGATCATTCAACCTCTAAATCGAAAAAAAAAAAGGAAAATAAGAGGCTTAGAGAGAATGTTTTGGTATATTAGATATAGACATGGAAAGGCAAACATTGAGAGAGTTGCGAGCCTTAGCCAAAGAGAAGGGCATCCCTAAATATTATTATCGAATGATGAAAGGAATACTCATCAAT
>JAOBRB020077633.1:0-14420 GCA_027575285.2 Zoanthus pulchellus
AGAAGACGCGAAAATCTAACCATTTGCAGATGTTAGAGCAAAGGCAGCACTTTCTCCTCAATTATTTTAAGACCCTGTGTTGTGGTCCGGCCGGGAAACAATCCCGAGACCTCCCCCACAGCAGACTGGCGCCTTACCAACTGAGCAAACCAGGCATTTATGCAGCCCGCTACCATGGTCGACATAATATGGCCAGATAGATTAGATTGTATAGGGAAACGATGAAACAGAGATGAACTATTAAACAGGCATCCGTTCTCCATTGGAAGAACCAGCGCTAAGTTAATTCATGGTAACCTGACGTACAATAGTCTTGAGAAGTACATTCAATTTGAGCAGCCTTCCTCCCGCGCAAGAACGTGGTGGATTTTCCGTGTAGCGGATCCATACTCGATTATTGGTTCCGTGTAAGTCGCAAACGATTTACGACCTCTATTTTTTTTACTTACTTGGAGTGATATCAATCAAGATATCAAACTTTAACAAAGTCAAGCATTTAACAATTAACTTCAAGTAAACTTTTGATTTAGACATTGACGATAAGTTATTCCCAGGTATAGATTTCTAAGTTTCTTCAGTTCACCCTTTGGTATCATTGAGGAAAAAAATGACATTTATTAGGTATTCTCAACTAATTCACTGAATGCTCGCGTTAAGCATTTTGTGTTTATGTATTGAGTGGGTGCATGGAAAGAAGGTTGCGATAGTAAGAAATATATCACCTTATTGATTCTGAAAGGTTTCAACTTTTATCAACAGCTTTTTTGTTATTAGCTGCATATAATTCATACTTTGTAACAAACAAAATTGCAGTAAACGTATGTTAGTCTCCTGACCTGCACCTGTAATTCAGTGGTTCACACTGCAAGAGGTATAAATATACGAGTTAGTACTATTATTAATATATATTTAATACGAGTTAGTACTATTATTAATATATATTTAATACGAGTTAGTATATATATATATAACTAGTATTATTATAGAAGAGGAGAGAGGGATCCGTTGATCTTTGTCGGATCAACACTCTGACTCTTTAAAAGGTCGAGAAGAGAGTGCTGCTTTTGATCTAAAAATCCTCAGGCTTTGCGTCTTCTGCGATATAGGTGTTAAGTTGCAGGCCCTCAGAGACACATCTGTGTTTATGTGTGCGTGTCTCTCGTCTTGTGAAAGTGTTAAAATGTTGTTCCAAATTCGCAGACTATATACCCTTCGAGCAGAGTCTCCTTAGTTATTCAGCTAATATGACTTGCCTCCTAAATAAAGTTTAATGATGTTATTATTGTACTTTAATTTATCACCTGCTGTGCTTGGTTATATTGCAGGTTTCTTCTCAGAATCTATTATTGGGTGCAACGTCATTCTACCTTGAGAAACACACGAAATATGCCAAGAAGGTAATCTTGTTATGTCGATTGGTTTCAAATTGATCGTTGTCTTCTATCATCTTAAAATCAATCTTGGAAATTGGATTACCTAAGCAGTAATAATTGCATTGATTGGTTGAATTAAAGTTTCACTTTTTAACTGTCTCCGGTTTATGCAAAACAAAAATTCAGCGACTTTTTGGTGTTGCTCCACATTTTATAAACTGAAAACTCATAAACCATTGAACAACAACTTTAAAATGAAAGTGAATATTGCCATGCCTCTTAAAAAAGATTTAAAAACATCTCCTTAACTACTTCAGAACTTGAGCATGCAGCTTCCTATATAATTGGCTTCAAGTTTTGTCGTTACCGAATGTTGTGATGTCATTACAACGCGGATAGAAATGACGTCATCGAAAAGTCGTTACCTAGGTTATACAGTGAAAGCACGCATTTTTAAATACAAGAGAGAAACTTACATAAACTTTGGGATTCAACTCGTTTTGCTCCTGTTATATTTTTTGTGTAAAGTGCTCTGCTATCGAAGTCATAGCGTGTTAATTTATAGTTACCAAAACAGCTAGGAAAAAATTCATAAAAATAAAGATAGATGTAATTGTTTTATATTTTCAGGTTCGTGATGCGTACTTTAAGCTCATGGTTAACCTGACTGCAGAACTTAGTCCAAACAAACAGGTTACCCATCATATTATCCATGAGATGGGCAGAGTGTTTCTGTTTGAAAACCAGCTCGCTAGGGTAAACAAATCTGTTTAATGACATAGTAGTATAGAAACGAAATATTTCAAGAATTGCGCTGCTTAACAATTAACTATTTCTTTCACTATTTTGGTGTTTACTGTGTCAAGATAACAATCAGCGAGTATTTTTCACTCAGGAGGGAATGGTTGGTGCAATTGGTGGGACGTCTGCCTTCCATCCACAAGATCACTAATTCGGTCCCAATCTCTTCCAAGATTTGAATATTTGTGACTTTCTTTTCTTTCCCACTTAACCTTTTCAATTCCAGTTGCCATGTTAAATTCTAACAATTTTATCCCAAAGTTTTTATTGAACAAGCTTGAAAGAATTTTACCGCCGCCTGGTTAGCCTAGTTGGTAAGGCGCCAGTCTATTGTGCGGGAGGTCTCGGGTTCAATTCCCGGCCGGACCACCACTCAGGGTCTTAAAATAATTGAGGAGAAAGTGCTGCCTTTGCTCTAACATCTGCAAATGGTTAGACTTTCGCGTCTTCTCGGATTAGGACGTTAAACCGTAGGCCCAGGAGGAAGATCCTTGTAAGGGACCTCGAGTCCTATTATCTCTACTCCTTGCAATCTCACCAAGTTCCTAAATGTTCATAAGAATTTTTATTCTTTAATAGTTTGCTTTGTTTGATCAAATCTCATTTTCTCGTTACCTTATGCTTTATTTTGTATGTCTTACGGAAGGAGAAGTTTGACTGGGACTGAAAGGGTTAAGTTAGCTAATCTTTGCATCCCTCCGGGGTAGGTAGATGAGTGTCAGCGTCTGGTGGGTCCTATAACTTGATATAGATTATATATAGTGTTCCTTCTAGGAGGAGTTAAAGATCTGCACTACGGAAACGGGAGATAAGCACCTGTTCACTCCGAATAAGTTTTCTTGGCTCGTAAAGAATTTAACTAGTTAACAGCAGAAGAATCTTTAAATTCTTTTTCAAAGAAATTGTAACTTACGAGATATCACACCACATGTGCACAGGCCCGTAGGGAAACATGTATTATTTTTTTAAGAGTCAATAAAGCAAAATTAACTTATTTAGTGAATTTTATCTTGTTGTAGCTGCTTCAAAATCAGAAAAACAAAGAAAAACATAGACACATTAAATCGTTGTATATAACAACAATCGGCAAGTTAACGAGCAAGAAGAAAAACAGATTACCATTACCAAAGGTAAAGAAACTAATGTGTTGCTGACTTTGTTAGTAAATCTTTACTAGGTATTTGTTGAGAGTGCCTTGTTTTTGTTTGATTTCTGTCAAAATAATCCAGCTAGCCATCTTGCCAGCCCACGAAATCGACTTTTCTCACGGTATTATCGTGCGCCACAGAAAACCCATTCGTCCAGAATAGTATGCTCATGCAATCTGTATAAATACAAAAATACCTAAACACCTAAATCGGATTCAACAAACCTTTAATAATATGTACAAGGATTTATAAACTGAAAACTTATCAGTAGTAGAATTGAGCGAACTATTGGCATTCCGTAATCCAACATATATCTTATTAGTATAAACCTTTTAACGGTCTAACACGCATCCTGCATTCTGATTGGCTTCTCTACTGGAGGTCTGTTTGTGATAGCCTACTAGTAGAAAAGAGATAGCCAATCAATACAGAAATGAACCCCGTTTCGTTACAATACGGACAACAACGACTAAGCAAACGGCAAGAAACAATAGCCTTAATTACAAAACACAACAATAGCACGTTGGAATGCAACACGAGCTGCTAACCGTTGTCCTCACTGATACGCCACGAAAAGCCCACTTTAATCGTTCCATGGACAACAAGAACATCAAACAACAAAATTATACAATCTCTGTATGCCTTTTACTTTTTAATGTTTGAGAATTTTCTGCACAGTCTATAAAGGGAAAATTTATCGATGGCCTAAAATGGAAAAACTACGCGAGAAATAATATTTCTCACAACCTAAGTCGTCATTGCTCCAGTCCTCAGTTCTTAAAGTCCCTGGTATCAAAGGATTTCAGCAATAATAGAATTTGTAATTCCTTTTTTGACCGATTAGTAGGTTTATACTAAAACAATACAACATTAGGTGTCGTGTACTACGACTTCGAATAGACCATTCGGCTTCGAGGTCTAAGTGTTAATTAGTATAAACTTACTAATAGTCTAATACAGATTATTCATTCCTTCTTCATTACTTGGCATTGCCAAATACCTTGGGTTCATACAGTTTAGTATAAATCTACTTATAGTCTAACACGCAACCTGCATTCATTCATTGGCTACTCTACTAAAGGGCTCAGCATCTGTGATAACCTACTAAGTTTCCAAAGGTATTAGTAAAAGCGTCATCCTTGTGAGATAAACTTTTGTTCTGCTAACTGAGGCTCATTTTTCTGCAATCTGTAACTGCTCATTTTCCATTTCTCTCCAAATTCTGGTCTACCATAATCTTCATTTGAAAAAATTATATATTTCGCAACCGTTTATAATATGAAAGTTTTGAATGGTAAGTTGAATTTCATTCCTGTAAAATGCTGCTTTAGCTAGCTACTTCGAGATATTCGAGATATATATATTGTACATACATCTTTTAATTTACTTAGTTGATTAACATCTTTTTCAAACAAGGGAGGGACCGGGTGAAGGCAGCCTAGTTGTGCCACCCACAAAAGCTGCTTGTAGAAAACTTAAATTTAGCTTTTTTTATTCTTAGATAAAGTGGAAAACGTATTTTAATTATCTGTACGACGGACTCCAGCAAAAGCCGATAAACGACTCGGAAATAGTTATGCTCAAAGAATATGGCTACCTGAAAACTGCATTTGAAAAAGTTGCTACTACAGATAAAAGGTATTACCGCGGCTTAGTGACGTGATACCCACCTTATATGTTATGGGATCTAAGTTACAAATACTAAATCTAAACTTTTCACGCCATCAAGCCTTCCATCTGACGTCACCTTCCTCTAAGATCGGTTTTAAAACATTTAGTATTACCTCGGATATCAGATACTACCTTAGGAATTTTATTGCCATTAAGGTATTATTGCTTTGGTGTATTAGATATTACCTCGCGGATATTATTAACTTGAGGACATTAAATATTACCTCAGGGATATTATTACCGTAAGGATATTATCGATTTTAAGTATATTAGATATTACCCTCGGGATATTATTACCTTGGAGATATATTACCTTAGGGATATTATTACCTTGAGTATATTATTGCCTTGAGTATATTGAATATTGGTATTTTCCAACATAAGGGCTATTACACATACTACAATCTGATCGCCTCCCTAAGCTCGGGCTATTCGTAGTAGTCCGAGGTGAAGAGTTTGCGAAAACAATGGCAGCTCATTCGCGTTTTGCGAAAGTGTCAATTTACAAGAACTTCTAGATAGTTCAATACCCGAGAAGACAAAAATAGCTACTAAGTATGGAATGAAAATAATTCATAGTAAGTTACAAGCATTAGAAAATAGAAATATTGCTACTTTTTCATAGATGTTTTTAGGAATAGAAACGATCGCATGCCTGAGAAAAATTCACTCGTTTAGCATCTCCAAATTAGCACTTAGATGTATTTAATTTTGGCCCAATATATATGTTGGAAAATACTAAAACAATTAGACCTCTTGGCCTCATGGACTACGCAGTTCATGCGGCCTCGAGGTCTAATTGTTAATTAGCTAAGGAAAATTATTATTATGGGGATATTGTTACCTCAGGGATATTTGTATCTTTGGAATATTGTTAAATATTACCTCAGGGATGTTATTACTTTTGGACAATAAAATAATACTTAAGGGAGATTAATACCGCGGAGATATGCAACTCGATTTTAGTATACTTCCGTGTTGTCTCGACTGAGAGCGAAAGTTTAAATTTCTCCACCCCAAAACAGTAAAACATCGTCGTCTGCGCTTCTTAAATATGTTTTAGTTTAACCGAACTAATCTCATTTCTCATGTGTTTAGCTTATAATTAATTTGCTCTATCAAATATATTGAGATGTCAGCTTTTTGATAATGGTGATTGTCTTTCAACAGAGTCTTAGCTAATTTCATAATTTGGAATGTGGTCTACAAGTTAGCTCCAGCGTTATCAAAGGCGACCCATAATCTGTACATGGAATTTTACAAAGTAAAGTATGGTATAAAAAAATACACTGCTTTATGGAAACGTTGTGTCAGAGCTACTGACAATAACATTGACATGGCAGTCAGTCGGCTGTTCGTAAACCACACTTTCTCTGAGAAAAGCAAAGAGATGGTGAGATTTATTATCATTTGGCTATAGTAGATAGTTCAAGTGTATGATCTCTTCCTTTATCATGCATTTTTAGGTAGCAAAAAAGGACGGGCAAAAGGATTGAAAGAAAGGAAGGATGGAAGAAAAGGGACGATGAAAGGAAAGGATGAAAAAGTGGAAGGAAAGGAAGGCCTAATGATCCAAATAAATGAAAGATGAAAACAGAAAAGACAGGAAGGACGGTTGTAAGGAATGGAAGAATGAATTTAAGGAAAGGAAGTTATGAAGGGAAGAAAAAAGAATAAATGGATCGCTGTAAAGAGATGATGAAGGGAAAATGGGGAAAAGGGGAGGGAGAGAAGAAAGGGAGGAAGAAAGGAAGGAAGGAAGGGAGGAAGGAAGGAAGGAAGGAAAAGAAGAAATAGGGAAGGATGGATGGATAGAAAGAAGGAACGAAGGAAGGAAGGAAAAAAGGAAGGATTGAATGAAAGAAGGAAGGTAGGAAGAGGGAGGGAGGAAAGGAAGAAAGGAAGGAAGGAAAAAAGGAAGGATGAAGTAAAAGAAGGAAGAGAGGAAAGAAAGAAAGAAGAATGGAATGAAAGAAGTAAGGGAGGGAAAAAGAAGGAAGAAAGGAAAAAAGGAATAAATCAAGCAGGGAAGAAATGGAACGAAAATAGAGTTTAAAAGCTTGTGTAGCATCCACACTGCCGCGCTTCAGGAAAAGTGCACTGTATATATACAAACCCAAGGAAAACCTTGATACGATGACATGACATCAACAACAACGAGAGTGAGTAAACGTGATTGTGAGGATGATTGTAACAATTACAAGATACATCTACATTTAACTGAAAAGTTTTGCAGGAACAAAGTTTGACCCTAGTAACTTGTTTCGCAATACCTCTCTTAGGCAGATCAAACCATAGGATATATTCGTAATGCCTTTATCAATAATTTGCAAAACATTGATTGGATGGACAAGAAAACGAAGCAAGCCGCAAAGGAAAAGGTACTGAAACTATTCAACCAGCCACGGGTAGTTTTCAATGATTGTGGGAGGGAGGAATGCATAACATTGTTTTTTGGTAGCTTTTGTATAAATCATGCAAAGTATCCGAGTTAACCTTTTTCTTTCTTGTCTCCTTGCTTCAAATACTCTAGATGGATGTTTGCTGTAGGCCTTCACCTATTACAATACAAATTGTGTTTATTTCTTTTTCGACCGTTTTGTATAATCCATGTATAAAAAGTTCAAACACAATGTGGTTGAAAGATATTGTTCTCTACTCAACAAGGTCTATACGACAACTTTTGATTGATCTCTGCCTTTGATCGTTCAACTAGGAATATATCAACATAAGAAGCAGAGTAGGGTAACTGATAACCACAAAGATTTGTAAGAATACGAATTTTTAAAAGCTAGAATTTAAGAGATCTTAAGGGAATATGTATGGCACCAAGTGGTTGTTAAAGAACATAAGATTTGATTCTTTAATAAGCAATTAGGGTATTCAATGTTCATTTGAATACCCCCAAAACGCAAACAGGTTATGAAATTACTATTCGCTTTTCTTTCGGCGAGCTAGAACAAAATAAACAATTGTTGGGAGAAAGTTACTAAAAAAGAGGAACAACTGACCAATGGGGTTCTTGGGCGCGCCTGCGCGACAAAAAATATGACGAGGCACTTACTTGGAATTTTACATTTCCCATCGCAGGCTATATCATGCTAAAAATAAGTTGCGATATCTCCAGGAGATGACACGAAACCGGTTATTCAAATTGAATACCAGAGTCACTCCACCTTAAGGTTACATATCTTCAAAAAAAATGTTTTTCAATTCACAGTAATTAATTTATTTGTGCGCATACGCAAGCAATATTAACATCAGAACCTTTGGTTAATGTAAACTATTTCTATTCTTTCCGCCTCAGGCAAAAGCGATGTTTCAGCAGGTTGGATACCCTGCTTTCATCTACAATGACACGTTGTTGAACTTGTATTTTGCTGGGGTAGGAAACGACAACTTTAACGCTTTGTAGTTGTTCTTGGATGTATTGCTAACCACATGTTTTGTTTAATTTAGGCGCTGATTATCTTTTGCTGTGTTGTATGTTGTCCTATTCCACGCTATACTTAAGAAATATTTTCAGTGTCTTCATAGCCTGGGCCCAGTTGTTCAAAAGCCGATTAGCACTAGCCATGGGTTAAATGTTTAACCCATAATCTTGTTTCCAATCTTATAAGAAGGAATTTTTGCTGTAATTTTGAAATTAACATGACTTTTCCTAGAAAAGTCCAATTTGTGTTCATTACTAACCGTTTACTTTTTTTTCAAGAAGAAAATCCTGTTTGAATTTTTGCTTACGGGTTAAACCTAATCAGCCTTTGAACAACTAGGCCCTGATGTAAACCGTTTGGGAGATTTTGAGAGCAGATGAATGAAAACCCGATAGACACCTGCTCAAGAATAATTACCTATTGCCAAGGTTTTTAAAATGGCGGCTATTAAAGCATGGACAGCACGTTCTATTTCTTTTATGAAATTATGATAGTCTTAACAAAGAGAAAGACGATATACGAAGCGCTTGATGCAAATTTGTACAACTCGGAGATAGCCAATTGATGCTTATGTCTGTTTGTTGTTCATATCGCTATGGAAACACTCTTGTAGACAAATCAAAATGCTCGTACTATGCAAATCATTTTATTATTGCATCTTGTGACATGCTTTGTGAAAACGCCCGCCAAATATTAATTCAGAGGTTTGAATTTATTAAAGGCTTGACCATTTTCAGGCCATGCGCTACACATAGATGTGAAAGCTATGGTCATGGTTGTGGTGATGTTGACAGATCCATAAATCTCGATCTCGTCATCGATTTTAAACGCGCATGCCATTTAAACGAAGTTTGTATATAAATCTAAATGTATGTATGTAATAAATCTACGTTATATATGCTATTCAATGAGCTGTTGTGTTGTGTGTTATACTTTATTTTAATGTGTGTTTAAACTTTGTGTTTTATTTTAGTTGTTTTGTTATTGTTCTTTTACTTTTTCATTTGAATTCGGTGGTTAAAAACCTTTTCATGTGTTTAACATGCTGTATTTTGCTTGGCAGAGTGATATAAATAGCAAGAATCATTTTCAAAACGTGCTTAACAACAGGTTTATTCGTATAAATAACACCTTGAGAGCCCGCGGGAATCTTCCAAATAAGCGAGCCTGGAGCATGCGCCCTAGCCAGGTGAACGCCTATTATGAGAATCGTGTCAACAAAATTGGTATGCTATGTTGTTATTTATGTTATAGTTTGTTATGTTTTTGTTACACTTCATATACAACTAGCTATTTGTTTAGTTGAAAGTGATTGCTGCGAGTACCCTAGTTCGTTATAGTAACAATACTCTTCTATTTTCAGCATTTAATTTATTTGAATTTAAAACGCTGATCACATAGTGACATTTTTTAATCAATTCCTCTGATTGTATGTGTACTGCATGTTTGTTGTTTGTCACATCCAAAAATTAAACTTTTTTCCGAATAAAATTTTGTATTTGCATTTTATAATTTTTAAAGTATTAATTAATTTTCCATTGATAAACAATTAAACATATTTACTCTGTTACATATTACTTCTTGTTAATATTGGACTGCAACATGCGAGTTTTCATCTGGCGACGGGCGCTTTCAGTATTACTCTCCTGTTGAGTGTTAAGAGTTTGCTTATCTCTTCTGAAAACTGCTACTTTTCTTTTCGAAAACTTATTTTAAAAATGTTGATGATTGGTGATGGTAGTGACAGCGATTGTCATGGTGATAGTGATGTTGTTGTTGCTGTTGTTGATGATAATGATTGTGGTAATCACGACGATGACGACGACAACGATGATAATGTATATGATGATGATGATGATGTAGATGATGATGATGATGATGATGATGATGTAGATGATGATGATGATGTAGATGATGATGATGATGATGATGATGATGATGATGATGATGTAGATGATGATGATGATGCTGATGATGATGATGTAGATGATGATGATGATGATGATGTAGATGATGATGATGATGATGATGATGTAGATGATGTAGATGATGATGATGATGATGATAATGATGATGTAGATGATGATGATGATGATAATGATGATGATGATGATGATGATGATGATTATGATGATGATGATGATGATGTAGATGATGATGTAGATGATGATGATGTTGATGATGATGATGTAGATGATGATGATGATGATGATGATAATGATGATGATGATGATGATGTAGATGATGATGTAGATGATGATGATGTAGATGATGATGATGATAATGATGATGATGATGTAGATGATGTTGATGATAATGATGATGATGATGATGTAGATGATGATGATCATTATCACCATCACCATGATGATGGTGATCAGAAACACTGTGGGCATTGCTTCCCCCAAAATAACGTCAAATTTGTAACCTTAAAAAATAATTCAAATATTAGTATCGTAACAACAGAACCCATAATTACTATGATATACTTGGAACAATAAAACAACAGCACAGAATGTGGCTTCAAAAATTCCAAGCTAAAATAGGGAATTCTCCCGCTGCGATATACGAGCAACCTAAAGCAAGAATGAAACAAAAATAATGTGTTTATGAAAGAACGTCTTTATCTTTAAGAAGTTATTTCTATATTCAGAACCAAATTCGATGAGTTGTAGAGGATGCATAACTTTATAATGAAAATAACTAACAACTTTATTTGCCTTTTTATAGTTGTTCCGGCTGGTCTTCTTCAGCCGCCATTTTTTCACGAAAGTTTTCCAAAGTAAGTAAAGACAAAAAACTCTTCATAAAACAAGACTAACTTTTAACTAAAGGCTTTTACGAAGCCAAAGATTTTATTTCAAGTATGTAGTTAAAATTTATTTTTTGTGGATTTTGCATTTGCATTTGCCGAGTTAGGTCGAAGAAAAAAATTGAAAAATATAAGATCATCTGTTTTGAGGAAATCTTTTCAATGTTGTACCTTTCTTTGCAGTTCATGGAGATTTGGCGCGATCGGATTTGCTACAGGACATGAACTGACCCATGGGTTCGACAATAATGGTAAGTGCTATGTGTAAGCAACCAATCTAGCATGAGTAACATAATTTTTCTTTTTTAAAACTTGTGAGCATAGCTCAAATGGGCATAAACAAGGATGGATCGTTTATTTCCATAAAATAAAGAGAATTCTTAAAATCTATTCCAGCTTTATTTCCGCAGTAAATTTGCCCGGAATGTTACTGAAATGGAACATGACATCTGTGACATCAGTTGTATCCATTTCCCTTATGATCAATTTCATTAAAACATTTTTCATTTTCCCCAATATACCACTATCTTCATGATCGCTACCATCGATAGTTATCAAGACTCAACAATGTCAACGTCTTCTTTGAAAAGCGTTGTTATTACTATCATTCATCAGCGCCCTTTTGACCACCATTGGTGGCTATCAAGACAACAACGTCAACGTTTTCCGCATCGAAACATATTATTATTGCTATCATGCATCAGCGCTTTTCAGACCACCATTGATGGGTATCAACAACTTTAACGTCCTCATCGAAAACCATTGTTATTACTACTACCATATCCATCAGCGCTCTTCTGACCACCAACAATCGATACTGTTAGTATGATCTTTATTTATACAACACAAACTATCATTGTCATCATCACTATTGTAGCATCGTCACTGCCACCAGTACCGCCATTGTTTGTAATCAACTCCATCAACATCATAAGCATTAGCGTAGATATTGCCATCATTCCAAACCCAACCGTTATGGTCACTGCCAGCAACACTGGCTTTATCACAGGCCGCGTTCATTTAATATAAATCTATGAATTAAAGTATCCACACTTGTCTTTGTCACACAGGATGCAACTATGACAAGGATGGAAACTTAAAAAACTGGTGGAGCAAATCTTCGCGCAAACACTTTACAGCACGTTCCAATTGCATCAAGAATCAATACTCCAGCTTCACGGTTTATAATGAGCATGTAAATACTGTTACTATCTTTTATTCTGTTTCGACAAACTTTTAGTTACATCTGCGCTAACTATCATGACTTATGTTATTTTGTATTAATAAGCAGTTTGTATAAAAATGGTATTGAAAGTAGTTAGAGTAAATTAACGTGTGAAACTCGATCTAGCAAGATAAGAACACTCATCATGCTGAAATTTTGATCAGACATATTTGAAACATTTTATTTGATTTTTGTTACCGATTGACATGTACATGTAAGTACACTTTTAACTTCTTTTTCTCGTCCTTTAAAGCAGCTGAAAATGATATGAATACCTGAATATTCCTACACGTTGCATTATGTACAATTCTGCATGATAAAACGTTTTCTTGTATAGCTAGCCCGCTTTCGGAACAAATGTACGCTCTCATTAGCAAAATTGATGTGAAGTGGATGACTGATAATCAAATGTCGCCCGGCTGGTTGAAAAAGTCTCGAAAGTTGTTGACCAAATGGTTGCCGTTACATTTGAGGGGAAAAAAGTAAATACTTGTGGTTTCTTTTGTTTACGTGCTATATAGTAAAACACTTATTGACTGCTCCATAGGAAACATCTGTTTTGTTTTCCTCGTATTTATCTCGGGAAACAGATTCACGGGGAATTGAATCTCGGGAAACAGATTCTCTGGAAACAGTTTCTAAGGAAACATATTCTTTGGGAACAGATTTTTAAGGAAAAAAGAATATCGGGAAACAGATTCTCTGAAAATAGATCCTCGAGAAAAAATTGTTTGGAAACAGATTCTCGGGGAATTGAATCTCGGGAAACAAATTCTCTGGAAACAGATTCTAAGGAAACAGACTCTTTGGAAATAGATTCTCGAGGAAAAAAGAATATCGGGAAACAGATTCTTGGAAAGCAGACTCTCTGGAAACAGATTCTCTGGAAATCTATTCTCTGGAAACAGATTCTCGGGAAACAGATTCTTTGGAAACAGATTCTCTGGAAACAGATTCTTTGGAAACAGATTCTCTGGAAACAGATTCTTTGGAAACAGATTCTTTGGAAACAGATTCTCTGGAAACAGATTGTCGAGAAACAGATTGTTTGAAACAAATTCCCTGAGAATCTGAGAGCTACGAGTATACTATATTTTTACAGCGACAAATGACAGAACTACTCTGTTTTCGGCATTTATTAAAATGTATTTGAATTTGAACCGCTGATTGTTTGTATCGTGTAGTGCGAAATTCTAGTGACATCCTTGAACCGACTTTGATTCGGCGATGCGGTGTGCCGCTGATCGTATGTATCGCATGTTCTTTGTTCTGCTTACTTGCATCAAAAAGCGTGTGTAACAAGATTCGGGGCCAAAACGCAGCGATTAAGAACTGGAAAAGTTTTGTTTCAGCATTGTATTTGACTTTAGAGTCGTTAATACAATCTTTCGTGGTCCGATCCAGAAAAAAATAAACAGTTTTACATGACTGTTTTCTGTCAGTTCATGCCTAATTGCTTGAGTTGTAAAAATCTTTTAAAAAGGTCATTCAGTTGGTCAGCAGAGTTGCGCTATAAATTGCAGCAAAGCCATTATGCTGGTGGCATATAACGCGGGAGACTCAAAACATGGATCGCAAATAGCTATTATTTACAAAATACTTGGAAGAAAATAGACCCTGGCCCATATTTATGTTTCGGATATCATAGGGCCGTATAATCTAACATTAACTAACAATTAGATTACGAACCCGAGTTTTCTACGAGCAAATAGTCAACGAGGCGCAGCCGAGTTGACTATCGCTCGTAGAAGACGAGGGCGAGTAGTCTAATTATTTTAGTATAAATTTACAATGTTCTCATTGTATAAAAATGTGGAGTAACCTTTAGGAAAACATGTTTTATTGTATTTACAAAGGTTTCAAACACTGCGCGCGATAAGCACTGAGGTGTGAAACAAATCTTTCTTACGGATACACAGGTAAAACTTTTATCTTACCATTAAAACTTTTCATTCC
>JAOBRB020077743.1:0-24231 GCA_027575285.2 Zoanthus pulchellus
CATGGGTACAAATTCCATCTGGGGCTCAGATGATCTCCAACTAGAATATGGAGGGACATGGGTAGAAATTCCATCTGGGGCTCAGATGATCTCCAACTAGAATATGGAGGTACATGGGTACAAATTCCATCTGGGGCTCAGATGATTTCCAAGTTTCTCCTTGTTATTTAGTTCACAGGGTTCGAATTATCAGGAAAAAGTCGGTTCGCAATTCGAATTTTGCAAGCCGTTCCCGTTTGATACTGTACCGCGGTGTAAACAGACCTCATGGGGCCTGAGGCACATACTTTACGTGGCGGTCAGCGTACAAACACCCTGGGAAAGAGGTCAAAATTATCAATTTCAAAGAAGAATTTTGTGGAAAAAAGGAACAAAATCATGCAATAAAAACAACAAAAAGAGATTAAAGTAAACTTCAATTCGCAATTACCCAATTTTCGTTTCGCAAAAAATGAAAATCGTCTCCCAATTTGAGAATTGCGACCTGATAATTCGAACCCTGTTTCATGTATTTACTAACTTAGACAGAAAGATGTCTTTTGAATATGGCTCCAAGCTCAGTTTTTTGAATAATAATTATATTAGTAATTAAATTAGATAACAAAAAGAGAGTTGAATATATCATAACTGGACCTTCTTCTAGGTTTGCCTCATTTCATGTAACAGTGAATCTGCCTGGACTTCACACCTTATTGGGCAAAAACACAGGAAGGTATTCATTGATTCCTTTTTTTCTTTCAAAGAAGTAATAAATTCTAACAAGGGTTCATTAATGTCTTTTACGTCTCTTTACTTTTTTGAGTACTCAAAAAAGTAAAGAGACGTTAATGGAACCTTGATTCTAAACATTTTGTTTTCAACTGTTTTATTTTTCTGCAGGGTAAAAGTATATTTACTTGTATATAGTTATATATATGTTGTGATTTAACATTTTTTTCATTCAATTTTTTTTTTAAACCAGTTTATTTTGTTTTAACCAGTTTATTTTTTTTTAAACCAGTTTATTTTTTCCAAACCAGTTTATTCTTCTCATATATATCACTCTTAGACCAGTAACTAGTGATACATAGAAAAATTTGTATGCTAGCAACGGTTGCTTGCATGTTCAAGTAGTGATGAAGCAGGACTACAGATCCAAACAAATCCAAAAGTCAGTAGTTCAAATCTTGGTGTATTGTAGATTAAAAGAGAAAAAGGAAAATAGTGTTGAGGCATAAGATGGTAAGACCAAGAAAAAAAAAAGGGAAAAAAAAGAAAAGAATTAATTAAAAAGAAAAAATATAGGTAAAAAAAAAGAGATGAGTAGAAAGTGGTTGTAGAAGTAAAAGAAGAAAATGCAAATAGAAAATAGTCAGTTGGTGGGTGGGTGGGGAGTAAGAGGGGTAGTAGGAGGGGTAGTAAGAGGAATATGGGAAGGAATGCTCCTATCAGTTCTTCGACACTCAAATAAAAATAAAGGCCATTTTTTAAGACTGCTCACAAACCCATTATACAAAAATTAAACCAGTTTTAAAAGATTTAAACTAGTTTAAAAAATTAAAATAAGCTAAATCCTTTTGAGAATAGTGGCTCATGGATCCGGCCATTATCTCTGGTTTCTGTAGTGTTATTAAAGTGGATGAGAGTCTTTGACTCCCCCTGGATGGGACACTAATCCATCGCAGGTTAGCTCCCAGCAGATGCTGGTACTCATTTACCTACCCCGGGAGGATGGAAAGCTGAGTTGGCCTGGGCAGAAAAGAAGGCCACACAAAGACTCATATCTCGGCAAAGTGCTGGTATCGAACCGGGGACCTCATGGTTGGAAAGTAGAGATCTTGCCAACTGGCTTCAAAATTTCAATCTAAAGTGCAAATTCAAACCACAATATATACACAGAGGTACTGCAGTTCATCGTTTTATTACTACAGCTCAATTTTGTATGGCCAAAAATATAACCCCACTCATCAGGTAATATGAACGAGTGACTGTTAAATTATAAAAATTGGCTATTAAAGCTGGAATACAGTTGCTAGTAGATCTATAAAAACAAAGTTATTTTCTCATATAAATGATTTGACTTATATGTATAATATGTGATACTTTTACCTAATGAGATTCTTGAGAAGATATCTGTTTCTATGGGGGCATGAATTTGAAGATATCTGATTCTATGGGGGCATGAATTTGCTTCTCAGCTTATTCATGTTTTGGAATTGTTCAAAGGGATACCTTTTAATGTAAATCAGGGGAAGCCTTACCATCTTCAGTTGGTAATTCCTTTATCTGCCTCATAGATCAATGATGTTAGTCATGGAAGTTCAATTATAGAAAGTTGCATATTTTATAAAACAATTGACATTTTTATCAATTGAAATAATTGTGAATTTTACTCTTTATTGTTTAATAACACTTTTATTTTAAAAAATTCCATCATAACAAGAAAAGCCTCATTAATAATTGAAATTTGAAAAACTAGGCGTTGGAGAAGCAGGGAGCGGAAAGAGCCCAGCAAAAGCTGAATTCCAAAGCAGCAATGTCGTATGGTTATCAGTATAGTGGTGGTGTGAGAGGTGGCAGAGGAGGTGGACCTGTTAGGGGGGGACATTATGGGCAGGGTCATCGTCAGAAACCATATGAGAAACCCATGCACTCCGTTCAGCAACCAAGTAACTCTGGCTATGGACCTTTGGGTGCAATGGATTTTGCCCAATATGGTGAACCACTGATAGGTAAAGTTGCTTACAGTTTGTAAGTTTTTGGTTTCATTTGTTTGTGATGAGTGCATGTAGCAGATTTCTAAATAAGAAGCAACCAGTGAATTTTGCCACCCATTTGAAATAATTTTTTTGGTTTTTAGTAGGTAAAAATTAATACTCAGACTAAGCAATGAGAAATTTCAACTACGTTTCCATCTATTCCTTGCCTTTAATTTTTACTTAAAACTTCATTGAAAATCCTGATATATACAGTAGGTTTCTGGCATTTTTTCCAGTGTACTGCTAGCCAAAAAATGGGCAGTGTACATCATTATGTAATTGATTATAATTTTCATTCATTATTTGTCATTTTTTTCTTAATACAGTAAAACCCAGCTGCTTAGTGTATAAAAACCTATTAGACATTTACTCCACAGTCTGAATAAGCTGTTATTTAAAAAAGGTGCTTAACATGAAATCAAGCTTTCTAGACTTTTATTATCAGTTTCTTAGTTTTGGTTAAGAAAAAAACAATGAACTTGTAATTGTTAGTGTGATCTCAAATAGTTATTACATTACACGCTATGAATAGATGATGACCCCTCCACATTTGTCAATCTTCCTCACTTGCTCCTCCACTCCCACAAAGTTCATATCCTCAATCACACAACTGCTGTCTACTTTTTCCTAGACATTCCTGCTGGACACACTCAACTCTCACCTCCCTCCTCACATAACATGATCCACTTTGCTCTTTTCACATGTCAAAACCATCCCAGTTTTCCTGACAGTACAATGTTGCTAGATTTGACTATTGTTAGAGAAAATTGTTAGGCAGCTCTGAAATGTTCTGCAATCATCTGACAATGACAGGTTCTTTCATAAATTTGGTCATTCAAATAATATTTAAAATACTGACTTTATTAATTTCTCTTTTTGAGAAAAAAAAAATTGAAATTTATTACACCATATTACTTATGAAATTTAGAACCTACTTCAAAATTAGAACACGACTACTTTAACATCGATGCAAAATTCCTCATTCAAAAGGTGTGTGGTTTAAAGAGACTTTTTGTCCTTCTTGGAAGTTACGGCTACTAGATACAAAGACCTTGTGTCTTTCATCAGTTGCTAGGCTATGCAGTGCTGACGAGCTTTAATAAGTGAAACAGCTGTGCACTGCTACCTTTTCCTTGGAACCTAAACTGTGTATTGTGTAGTTACGTTCTATGTTCTAATCTTCGGATGACACCTGGAAAAAGCCAGAGACATATTCGATTGATAAGAGATTATAGGCCCTGTACTGGGAATTGGGCATTACTATTTTCTCTTGACCATAAATTATGTCATGAAGATTTTCGATTTGAACTACACTAACATCTCAGCAAAGTCCCACATTCAAAAAGTCTGGTGACTCAGGTGTAAAGAGACTTTTTGTCCACTGTGGAAGTTATGGCTATTAGATACAAAGACCTTGTGTCTTTCATCATAGCCAGGCTATGCAGTGTTGATGAGCTCTAATATGATCAAAACAGCTGTCTACTACTGCCGCTTTGTAGGTACGTAAACTACATAGGTGTAGTCACGTTCTACTTTGAAATTTCAGGCTGAAATGGTTCATTTGTGAAAGGTGTCTCATACAATTATCATTTTAGCCTGACACCCAGGCAGGTAGCCTTGCATGTAATGCAAAATCTCTACATCGTTTATTGAAACCAATTTTTTTTTATGACCTATGAGCACTTGTAAAGCAGTGTAAATTATATATTTACAAATACTGCTTTAAAAGTTAAGCAGGGCATCTCATAGTACATGTGGTTGTGCAGATCATTTTCCTCATAGAATTACAGAAAAAATTCTAATTTTCTGACAAGATTAAGTCTATGAAGTTTTTTTTTGTCATTTTATGAATCTGTTTTTTTCTTAAACATGAACTGGAGTATCAGCTTAAGGTACTTTGCTTATATTGTGATTCAAAGTCATTAACTAAAGGTATGTTTCCAGAAAATAGCTTTGTTAAGTTGTGAAGGCAGCAGCCGTTTCTAAAATAAAAAATGTTACTGACCAACACTTAGAATATTTTTGTGTCAGTAGCCTGTCAGATCTGAGATGCACTGGCTAAATACCTTATTTTGGCCACTCTCTTAGTTTGTGGTGATTTTTATTGTAATAAATCTGTTTTATTTGTGATCATCTTGCTTCTTGTGATATTAACTTTCATTGTATTTTTATACACAGTTATCAACTGTCAACACAACATGGTCAGACTTAATATATTATACTAATTATTGTTAAACTGCATTGCATGATTAACACTAGACCTTTTCTTAAATAGTTTGAACAAATCCAAGATTGTCTTATTAACCCTTTTGCTCCTAGGAAAATTTTCGATTTTGAACAATTTTTTGTATCAAAACAATCAATTGGCTTTCTCTAATCCATATTAGGCATTGCCATGGACACATTCCATGTTGTGTAGTCCCCAGGGATCATGTTTTCAGTTTATTAGGTGATGGTGTCGTTGAAGTGTCTTGTCGTTGCTGTAGCAGCCATTAAAAGTGGATTTCTGCTCATTTTCGAGCCTTTTTTTGCCTCTCTTCACTACTGGATAGCATCATGAAGCTTGAAGGTAGCATTTGAGCTTACTTGCTGAAAGAAACCAGCCAGGTGTCACACTTTTTAGTGTTTTTTACAGCATTTTTTCACTCGGTTGGTTCCCACAGGTGCCAAAAGAATTTGGCTTTGAAGCTCAAAGAGAGGCAAATTCACTGAGCTCTCTCTCTCAGTCCTTGTAGCCCCCAGTGGGACATAGGGCTGCCAGTGCATTTTTTGGATGTTTTGACGACTGAATAACACTGCAAGCATAAAATTTTGGCAGAACTCCGTTGAAGAAAACGCTGTCTCTCCTCACCAAAATTTTTTGGGCCTCCTAGAATGCATTTGGGTTGTGCAAATTGTGGGAAAGACGTTGGGGCAGGTTGGCACAAAGAAACCGTTGTAGCTTGATCAATGAACTAAGAAAATGCTAAACAAGTTCACTATATCTCAGTACTAGGTCTAAATTTCGTTGTGAAAGCTGTTTTGCTTGCTAGCAATGAAAATTTCATCAAAAAATCTAAGGCAAAACATCGTTGCTTTTGCCTTTCCAAAAACGACGCAAAACAGTATTTTTTTCAATTTTTGCACTTCAACTAATGACTTTCTGCAGATATGACAGTTTACTCCTACATCACTAGCTTTCAAAACTTAATTAAGAACTAGAGTTGGCTTTAAAACCAAATTTGAAACATAGTTTTCTTGTTTAAGAAAGATTGAATTTGTTAATTTAGTACTATACTCTACAGGTGCTTTAGGAGCAAAAGGGTTAAACAAAAGAATCTAATTATTTTCATTTTGTAGGCTTTTAAAAACCAACTAGATTATTGATTGAAATTTTGTTTCTAATTTTAAATTATTTAGAATTGCAAAATGTTGACATTTGAAGAAGCTAAAAATAGAAATGTATTTTGAATAACTGAACTTTTAATGCTATTTAAGCATCAGTGTGTATCATTTCTGATGATGATAGAAACTAGATGCTGTGTTAAATGTTTGTGAACACCTTATGAAATGAAAGGTTTTCACCATTATATTTCTCTTTGTCCAATCATTGCTGCCTGTCCCAGGCCTGGAATATGTGACAGAAATCCAGGTTGTCGGACAGAGCCCAAGATACCACTGTGAGCTGTGTGATTCAAAATTTGATCACAACCTCAAGTTTCCTCATCTTGTTGGAGCCAAACATCGATTAAATGTTCTGGTAAGTGGTGCAAAAGCTGGAAAGTTCAGTCAACAGCTGTGTCTGTTAACAGTGCTTTTCCTACATTAGAAATACAACTACTAGTTGAGTGATTCTTGAAGGTTTAAATGATTATTTTTTTTAATAAATTGAATCATTAAACCTTCAATAGGTGAGCCAACAAAGTAGTAAAGTTGATGTAGCATGAAGTATAATAGAGCCTTCTCTCATTGCAAATTCTACAAACTTCAATGACAACAAATTCAGTTTTTACATTCTTAGCCTCAATATGAAGTTAACACTTTCAGTCCCACTCGAATTATTAAGTTCTCCCAACTTGAGCCCAAACTTTTCATTGAACAAGTTTGGGAGAATTTCACATTTAGTCTTTAGTAGTTTGCTTTCTTTGATCAATTCTCATTTTCTCATTACCAAATGCATTATTTTGTATTTGTTATGCAAGGAGAAGTTGAGTGTTGAAAACTGCGTGGGAGTGAAAGAGTTAAATATTCCTAAATACCAACATAGTTTTACACTACATACAACTATGTGTAATGTTGGACAAGTGAGATCTTTCTCTCTTGCAAGTATTGTTGAATATTAATTTTAACAACCAAACAAGGCTAACTGTGCAAAAACTGGATCTGTTGGTAAAGTTAGCGGCACTTGCAATACGAAAATAGTTTATTGTAGAGCAAGCTACATACATCTAGATGTAACAAATCTTTGTGGGCTTTTGATCTCTAAATCACTTCAAGGTGATTTTTCTTGTCTATTTTTTGCTCCCCTTGCAAAATAAGAGTCATTTACCATCATGATTTGTTACAATCATAGTTTCATTGTCACTTATTAGCCCAAAGATTTGCTACTTTAGAGAATTAGCAATTATAAAAGCCAGCACTTGCAGAGAAGTTTGAAGTACTTACATCAGAGCAGCCCAATGTGTAACCCAATTTCGTGATGCAGTCTACTATAACAGAATATAATTTTATATGCAACTACTGTATGTTCTAAGTGACAGTAGATTCAAGGTTCGATTTGGAGTTCGATTTCATAGTCACTTTTTTGCGACTGGTTGCAAATTTTTAGTTGCAACAAACACAGTTGAATAGTATTGCTAAAGTAGCAACTTCTGGCAGTTACTACTTTGTGAATTCGTAACATTTTTAAAGTATTCATAATATTATATATTCTAGTATTGACCCCATTCATGTAATTCAGCCTTAGCTGCAAAACAGAAGGAAATAAACACAGTATCTATCTATCTTATTTGCTTTTTAGATGTGAATTGGTCACAAAATTGCAACCATTGTTGGAGTTATAGTTGCAAATTTGACTGTATTGGTCGCACTTTCAAGCCCTGAGATTTGTAATCACCATTCATTGTCACTCGTAAAATGAATGGAATTTTTATTTGCTCATTCAATAGCTTTTATTAGCACTTGTTGCTAACAGTAACTACAATTTCGTATTATAAAGTGTATGTGCAGCCATACAATTAAATAATAATGGTCCTAGATAATTTGCTTTTTATTGTTCACTAAATAATAATGGTTATTTAGTGAACAATAAAAAAAAGTAAATTTTCTAGGTTGTCTTGAACAATAATTTTTATCAGATGTAAAAATGTGTGAAAAATATTGCCAAAATCCCATTTTTACAAGAATGTGAGAAGAAAGTTACAAAATTTCTCCGGCTCATAATTAGAAACAGATGAAGTACTTTAATACCAACAGTTAAGATACCAGTTTTACCCTTATGCAAGTGAAAACTAGGTGTTTTTGTGAAAAATCTGACTTGGTATTTCATCATTAGTAAATTATTAACACACAAATATGAACCCTATCAGCTGAATGTACAGTAGCTACTAATTGTATTACTATACAGTGTGTTGATATGATATTACAAAACCCCCATTATTACATGGTTACAAGTGTGGAGAACTAGAAGTATTTATCTTCACTTGTTCAAAAATAAATCAGACACAAGTGATCAAAACAAATGGGATACCAGTGATAGTATTTAAATATTTTCATTACTAAAAATTTGGTATCTGAAAATATGTTTTTGGGAGAAATCTCACTTGGTATTTCATTGGTGTTTAAATAATTTCATTATATGGCTTGAAAATTTCTTGCAATCTGATTGGTTGTTGACGCATCGTGACCGGTCAAGATTTTCTCATAATGACCGGTCATTATTTTTGAGCAAACGTAAACTAAAAATTATTTCCGATAATGACAGAAAATGTGAAAAAAAAATATAATAAATAAAAAGCCATATAATAAATAACTTATTAGCAAACTGTACTTGTGATTTTGTTGAAATTGCACGTGGCTTTGTTTGAACATTATCTTTTGTGAGTGCACAACCGGAAAATAAAAATTACTTCTGATTGTGACAAAAACTGTAAAAAAGCCAAATAATAAATAACTTATTAACCTCGTTTGTTCGGTCATTACAGGGAAATCTCAGACCTCGGTCTTGATGTATTAACCTCGCTATCGCTCGGTCAATAAGACAGACCTCGATCTGATATTTCCCTGTAATGACCTCACTCTTGGTTAATACAGTAAGTAGTATATAATTTGTGAATTGTTAATATTTGACAAACTTGTATGAACCATGCGGACTGCAAAGTATACTGAGCATTTCAGTGTTTTCATTAAGCTTGGTTTTGTTTTTCCTGGAATATTGTGACAATATTAAGCCATACAGTAGGACACTTTCCATGTATTTTTTTGTTAAAATCTATTTCTGTCAATTTTTTTACTGCTTTATCAGGTCCTTGATTTATGTGAATTTTATCCTGCAAAGTCCTGGAATTTTATTTGTTCTCTTAGAGTTCACTCGCTTATTGTACAATAAACTCCTTACACTGTAAATATATAGAGGATATTACACAGTGGCCAGTGCAAAGATATGAATATTGTTTTTGAGTGACAAACACAATTTTATGAACGAGCACAGCAAATGAGTAAAATATTGTTTTTACCATGAGAAAATAAAATTCGTATCTTCAGGGCGCTTTGTGATGTTCTTTTTATTATATAAACAAGAGTGTTTTTCGGAGGGAAATTACCAAAATTACGTCATCAATAAACTCACGTGTGAGATTAAGGAAAATAAACCACTCAGGTCCCGGATGTAGTTTTTATGAATTTTACGAGTGGCACATTTTACAGTAAAACACTTCTGTCTATATGATAGCCGTTAATAATGTCAGTTTATAAATAATAAAAAAAAAATACACACTTAATGACAACTCCCCAAAGGGGCTTTTCAGTGTCATATTAAAAACCTCCCTTTTCCCCAGTTAAGAATCCCAACTGGTAGGAGGCAAACCAGTTGGCTATTTACAAAGCGTGGTAAATTTGGCCCAGGGATCACCGAGGACAGATTCATTCAGTGGTCAGAGTCGGGCTCCGGGTCTTCCGCCTTCAAAGCCCCTACTCTAAGCACTGCGCCACGCTGCCTTGCTGATAGTCAAGCATGTTTATCTAGCTTAAATTGTGTAATGTAGCTTGCCTTTACTGTTTACAATATACTTAGCCAGATGAACAATGGTAAAGCATCTTTGAATCTCAACGATACTTACTGTAAAACTAGACCACTCAGATCACTTTACATGTGTAAGATAATGCAAAAGTTAGTGACAGTGTTTTCTAAAACAAGCTGTCTATAATTGCAATGAAAGTAGTTAAAATGTGAAAGGGTACATTTTGCAGTAAGTATTCGTTTCTCTAATTATATTGTTTGATCTCATTAAATATTATGGAGTTCCATTTTTGTGGGGTTAGGTTAAGATTCATTGATTATTATTTTTCTTTTTTCTTTTTGTAACTTATAATCAAAAAAAGTATTAAGAGGTTGTATGATTTTTTATTAGAAATTAATTGTTCATAAAAAGTCATGGTATTCTTTACCTTGTTTTTAGAAAGAGAAAAATCCCCAGGTAGCACTGGAAATTCGTGTTGGCCTCAAGAAACGATCCGAGCTAACTGCACGGCTTCTAGAAGAGGCACAAAAACTAGAGAACATTGAAGGTCGTAAAGAAGTGAAAACTAGAGTAGAGAAGAGCCCCTTTTCTAAAGTAAATTCCATGGGAAATAATCCTTCAATGCAACCTCTGATGGGAACTTCATCTTATCAAGGTAAGTGGTGTAGGTAAAATTTATTCTGACAATAATATAATGTTTTATCGGTTTTGATTATCAGGACTTGACAAAATTCCCATCTGGTCTTCAGGGGCAAGAAACGTTTCATAGTCACATGACCCGATTGTCAAGTGCTTAGAAATGGTTCCCATTGAAGTGCTCAGGTGAGCTGCAGAAGTTTTCCCTGAAAAGCAATCCCTGTCAAGCCCTGGTAATGACATTATGTTATATGATGTTTGCTTTTATGAATGTATTTTAACCCTTTAACTCCTAAATGTGCCAAAACCGACCTTAAAGTATGGTTCCGTGTTAAAGAGTTAAATCTTTCATAAACAAAGAAACCATTTTTCGACTTTGGTTTTAAATCAAACTTTAGTAGTTTCTTTAAGTTTGAAAAGGCAGTGATGCAGTAATAAATGGTCATTTCTGCAGAAAATCCTTTAATAATCGAAGTGCAAAAATTAAAAAAAATACTGTTTTGCATCGTTTTTGGAACGGGAAAATCAACGATGTTTGGCCTTGGATTTTTTGATGAAATTTACATTCCCAACAAACAAAACAGCTTTCACAACAAAATTCAGACCTAGTGCTGAGAAGTAAAGGAAAGTATTTTTATATCTGCTATAGGTCAAAATCAAAGAGGGCATGGTAGTGCAACTATGCGAGGTGCTCAAGTAGGTGGACAGATGAGAGGCAATGCAGCATCAAGAGGGAAATCCACAAGAGGCGGGCAAGGTAGAGGCGGAATGAATAACCAGTCAAATAGAGGAACGAGAGGCCGTGGGGGTAATCAGTTCACTGGCAGAGGTGGCCGTGGTCGAGGACGAGGCCAAGGAAGACAGCAGCAATTTACTCAAAACAACACACCTAACCAACCATTCCCATCATCTGGGGAATATTCTAGCAGCTCCACATACAGTGATAGGTATGAACAGTTAGCTTGATTACAATTCAAAAAGTGCTCCAAGATTGGTTATTTTTAAGTCCCCCTTAGGTGGTAGTACTTTTTAAAAGAGTCGCCAAGGATGTCAATTTAGTCACCATATTTTTTTAGAAAGAATGGTTTTTATTTTTAATCAGTGGTTGTAAGTCTGCAATTCATCTAAAAACGAGCTATAATGGAAAAAATGGAAGTTGGCCTATTGGCAACTGTTCTTACAGTTTTGGTTGCCCATCATTTAATCTATTCACCATGGTGACCAACGTGGTCATAGCTTGGAGCACTTTAATGAATAATTTGCATGTTAGTGTTGGTATTAAATGATATATACGGTGTTTCACATGCTTTTTAACAAAAACTTGTTATGGGGACAAGTACTTGCTAATTCGGATCTTTTGTTTAAGGTTGCTAACTGTGGGCAGCAAAATATAAAATATTTCTCAAGTGTGCAAAGTGTACATCATTTTGTGCTGCTAGATTATGTGCGTGATTTTGCTAGTATTTTCCACGAGATGTTATATTCTATTTGTTTGTCCTTTAGCTGCCACACGTATTTGCTAAGCTCCGTTTGATTGTTTATGGTTTCCGTAGCGGGTTTTGAAATCAGTGTCCGTAAGGCCTACATAACTTTTGGTCCCTTCAACAGAAGTAGCGTTTGCCTGATAAATTACGCTATTTTCTAAGCATTGATTGTTGAGAGGGCATTGGTCTTTTTTTTCTACAGTTGCATAGCTTTCTGCTTGGTGCGTCAACTTCTGTTGGCTTTAACAGGCGTTTGTTATGTGCATCAGTTACGCTCTTCACACTAGGCATGCAACTTTAAGACAGTTTAAGCGTACTTAGGTTAAAAATTGCCCTAAGAGCGTGTCCCCTTGGGAAGCATTCATCAACTATGCGGAGAAATTGCTTTCCTAGATCGGTCTTCACTCGGGACTCGTAGGGAGGGTTGAACCATCAGATGTTTCGTTTCCTTGTCTTGTTCTCTTTTCTTCTTGTAGCCTTAGGTTGGAATTTCAGCGTGAAGTCATAGCCACTTTTTTCCAGAGCTACTTGATAGTGTTGTATTGTTTTACTGAAGACGAGTTCATCGGATGTAATATCTGAGAGTCTGGTTTTTATGTTATCAGGGATGCATTTCTAATCAGTGGGAAGCACCACCCTTTCTTGAAAACCGGCAACGTCCCCACCTATGTACACGCCAAAAGTAACCATCCACCCGTTATACTTAAGCGCATCCCTGAGCTCTGCCATCCCAAAGTTTTTTGAATTGTAGTTTCAGGTAAAGTAGGGAAAACAATAACCTACTGGGACCTATAGAGCTTGTTAGGAATTATACGATGAGCTACAATACCTAAATATAATGGTATTTGTTGTTAGATTATCAATGATCTTTTGAGACTTCACCCCACCCCCAATGAAAAAATCCTACCTACTGCCATGGATTTACAAACATTTCCATAAATTAAATGAGTTAGAGCTGCCTTACCCTATGGCTCGTGATAAAAGTTAATATTATATATCGATATATCATGCTCCTTGAATTTTTTACAAAAGAAAAGATTTGACTTGATTGGTACGAAAAAATTAGTTAGTTTATATTCTAAGTCTGTTCTTTCCAAACTATAAATTATTATTTAATACACAGTGGTGAACATTTGCTGCCTAAAGAAGCATTGAGACCAAGATCTCCTCCCAGAACTACAAAAGTAGATCCATATTACTCGAGCTTTGACCAAACAGATTTGGATTACGATACATATTATGGGGGGAACACTTATAATAGCAATAGTGATCGCTACGGAGGATACACTGTAAGTACAACTCTTTTATTTTGGATGGGAGTTTTGTATCATAATTTCAACTATCTTCATTGATCAGTGTTAGAAGATCAAGACATTGGATGAACACCAAAGCAAATACCATGGTAGTCTGTTAGTTTTTATACTGACAATAGTTTTGTAAAGAACCAAATTATACAGCTGTTAGGTAAGTAATTGTAAAAAGTAAGCAACAATTTCGTTTACTGGGTGTTCAATCTTATACCTGGCCTTGGGCCTACAACATTTATTAGGGACACTATCATAACCTTTCTACAAGGTACCTAGAGACAGTTAACATGAAAGATACACTTAGGCATCTTTGAATGCTGAGGGTCTAATACCCTTATCCGAGAATTTACTATTTAATAAGTCTAACCATTTTTAAATGGAAGATCAAAGGCAACTCCTTCTCTCCATTTATTCGAAGACCTCAATGTTGGTCCAACTGGGAATCGAATTTTGGCCTTTCACATTATTTGCCATGTTAAATTGATTGTTGAGGTCAATTCTGTAGACGTCTACAGTTTTGGGACGTAACAATTATTAATTTGCCATATTTCTTAAACGATCTACAGGACATGCAACATTGTCCCAATATTTATACATTTAAAATGAATTAATATTATGCTAAAATCTGAAATTTAATTAGAAAACTCTCAGCAGTTTTTTTTCTTCGATTTTTCAGCAACAGATAGTAATAAACCAATAATTCCATCTTAATTTTGTTCTAGCAATATGATACTAGTAACAATAGGTACAGCCAACAGCAGCTGCCTCCACCCAGTAGCGGCCCAGCCGAAAACTACAGCACGGTTTCAACTCAAGGAACAGACAAGATTATGGGAAATTTGAAGGGAGCACTTGGAGACTTGGTTAGTGTAACAACATTTGGATGTTAAAGGAGCATGGTTAAAGAGTATTTTATCCGCTCTATTTTCTGTGATACAAATAGTTGGGCTATTTCGCTATAGCATTGCAATCTTAATGGAAAGACCTTTTTATTTATTTCCTAAAAAGTTTCGTTGAGATTTTAGTGTTCACAGTTTTTTAGCATTTTTTATTTTGTTGATCTAATAAAGCTGATAAAAATTTATAAAGCAAAGTCCACCTTTTGTGGACCAGTTGGCTCGTTTTTATACAAATATATACTCAATTTAACAAGTAAAGGCAATTTTATCTGAAAGCCGTGTGATTAAGTTTTTATGATTATATATCCAAAAGAACATAAAAAAAACAGGCACATGCTTTTAGAATAGGAAGATGTCAGATCTATCCTGCCTAAATCTGAACTACACTATGTTTCCGTTGTGCCCCCCACCGTAAGAATAAGAAAATCATCTAGATCATAAAATGATGCTACAACCTACATCGATCATCTAGCTTGTATTGCAATGTTACGTATTTCTTAAATACTAGTGCCAGTGAAAAATCTATGTGTGGTTTTAGAAAATCATATCCGTGATATTTGAGACTGATATTTGGTAACTTATTTAACTTGTTCATTCCTAATTTTCTAGTCATCAGGTTATGCAGTTTATAATCATGGTAATTGAAGTGAATGAATTGCAATTTGATCTGAAGTCATGACTTGTTTTAAAACTAAGTAAGGGTGCTGACTACAATTTCACTCCAATGAGTTCAATTACCAATTAATCACTTCCATTCTGGGAGATATTTAAGCTCAAAAAAAACAGACAAGTGTCACAAATATCAAGTTTTGATGATATTGTGCAACGATCTTCTCATTCCAAAAACGATAGGTCATCCTTTTTCCATATTTTTAAGTCTGTAATATGTACCAATAAAAATGTAAAATATTTTGATTACGTCGTTTTTTTACGCATCAGGTTTTCCTTCTCTAGCTCCTGCATGATTAGTTAGTCAGCTTCAGTTTGTCTTTGATATTTACAAATTTTACAGCAGTGAGACTGAGTAGTTAAAAAATGGACAGAAGAAACAATATTTTAAGAAGGAAATGAACAGGGGGAGAGTAGTAAAGCTTTCATGGTGATCAGCGGAGTGCAATTTGGTGTAATTAAAGTGTCCATATGGCAACAAAAGTTATTTCGGTTTTGATATCTCTAGAATGCCTAGCGACAAAATTGAGCTTTAACCCTTTCAGTCCCAGTTGAATTATCAAGTTCTCCCAACTTGAGCTCATACTTTTCATTGAACAAGTTTGAGAGAATTTCACTTTTAATCTTTAGTAGTTCGCTTTGTTTGATCAATTCTCATTTTCTCATTACCAAATGTATCATTTTGTATTAGTTATGTAAGGAGTAGTTGAGTGTTGATAACGTACTGGGAGTGAAAGGGTTAAAGTACTCACACCGGCCACGCCAAACAAAGATGACCGGAAGTTGCTAAGTGTGGGTCCAGCACAGGCTGTGATGTCACTTCAGTCTCCCCGTCAGTTTCCTTCAATGTTTCATTGTATCTCCATACCAACTCCATCATTTTTTGAATTATTTACGCCAAAAAATAAATCGATTTTGTATGGAAAAGCAATGTAACTGAAATGGAGAGTAGACGATTCCTGAAACGACGTCATGGCCTGTTCTGGACCCAAAATTAGCAAATCCCGGTCATCTTCAGTGGCTTTGCCTGCGCCGGTACAAAATTGTGACGAAATCAAAAACCTTTGGTGGCAAAATTGTGACGAAATCGAAAACCTTTAGAATATACTCTTCTGGGCATTCCGGAGATACCAAGAGCAATAAGATATTTTTAGCCATATAGACGCTTTAATTACAGACTTATAATAGTGTGATTTCAAGCTCACAATTTACGAATAACCACTAACATCGGGAACCATTCAAATCGCATGATTTAACATATTTCTGCTAATATTGCAGAGTAAACTTGTTAGCAGTGAAGAGGATGCGTCAATGGCTCTTCAAGTGTCAAATGCACTGACACAAGCTTTGCTATCGTTTCGCATTCAGAACATGGCTGAGGTAAGTGATGTGGTAGTTTTGATCGTTGTTGTGTATTTGGAGTTCAAGAGAAAGATTTACAAGTGATAGAGTAAGTCAGAGAGGAACAAGAAGAAAGGGTGGGAGGAAATAATTGATGGAGTGGGAAGAAGAGAAAGGATGGAAAGAAGTGAGATAGAATGAAAAGAAGTTTGAGAGTCGGAGGGTGAAATAGGATGAGAAGCATTTTGATAATTAGGGAGTGAGATAGGGTGAGAAGAAGTTTGATATTCAAGGGGTGAGAGAGGTTGGAAAGAAGGTTGGAAGTCAGTGAGTGAGAGATGATGAGAAGAAGTTTGAGAGTCGGGCTGGCTTTGAAATTACCACTTTGACCACGCCAATAATGATGACCGCGTAACGGAAGTTTGGCGACGAGTGACGTCACTCATGAAACCTCATTTGCATTTTCAGAGAAGGCGAGGGAAAATCTTCGTTAGGCGTGCAGTTAATTGAACTTTACAGCTTTATTTTGTATTGAAAACTTTGCGGAATTGAAATAAAGTTTCTCAAAATACCTTTCAGTCAATTATAAATTAAGATAACAGTAAACTCAAAAACCCTGTTTGCCGTATGAACTCTTTTTAAAAGTAACATTTCAAACACGAGACTGTGTTTCAACTTATTTCCAAACACTGAGAAGAGAGTTAAAAATATGTCACGCAGTGGAAGTGTGATGAAACAATGTTTTGAATGATCGGTCGAGTGTTCCATGTTTCTTTTCAGTTGAAGTTAAAATTGAGGAATAAACCAAAAATAATTGCAAACTAATATATGCTAAGTAAGATCTCATTTCCCAACCGTAGTCATGGTTGTGATTACTTTTCTTTTAACTTCAGGGTTCAAAATAGCGGCCGGCTGCCGGCGACATCCGGCAGATTTTGGACCTTACCGGCGATTTTCGTTTCCACAACACAGCTGTCTTGTAGGTTTCACATGTTTATACCATTTTGCAAACAGGATATTTTACCTGCCACTAAAGCAGCCAGCAAAAATTTTGGACCAAACAAAAGAGCTTAGAAAATAAAGCAAAATTTTAGAACGTTATTTTGAACCCTGAACTTGATGAATTGTTAATGCGTTTGAGATTCAAGTATTTGTTTTTGTTAACATCGTTATCTTAAAATTACCTTAACAGGATACATTTATTTCTCTTGTTAGAATTTCAGTTGTCAGGGATGTTAATAAAATCTAATTATTTTGATTCAGGGAGGCACTGGTGGAGCTACTGGTGAGAGTTCTGGTGCTGGCCAGCATGCAGTAAATCCTGGTGGTTCTTCATAGCCATACTTCCTCCATGTTTTTCTTAAAGTTGTGTCTGTCAGATTTTAATGATGCTGTCTTTTTGTTTATACATATGGGCCACATTTATAATAGTAAAGATCAAACTTTAGTGAGTTATATAGCTATCAACTTCTGGTAACTCTTAGTCTTCTACTTTAACTTACAAGGCAATTGATCAACCAAGGGTGTTTACCATTTACACGGAAAATCCGAGATAGACTTACCAGGTGCGACCTTAGCTACATGGACAAATCATTAAACAGTTTTTGATTTTGCGATCTACTTCAGCTTAGTGCTTAGTTAACGATCCGTGTTCTTGCTGAGTTTCAAACCTAAAGGTTTATGGACATCGGCTGAGAAATTTCTGCAGATTTTTGACGTGTAGTTCATTTAATTGATGTAATTTTTTATTTTCTTTATAAAAATTCCAAGCTCCATACCAAACATTTCTTGAAAACGAGATTTTGAACTGAAATTTTCTCGCTCTTGTCCAGTTTGCCATGAGGTTCGGTCCAGTCGGGTTGCGCGTACCTCTTTTTAGCCTGCCATGCGCAAGACCATTACCTAATGGAGAATGCAGAAACAATAAGGACCTTAAGCAGCTAGGACGGCGACGCCGACAACAACTTCAGAGAACAATAGAAAATACGCACGTTAGAATGCAGCGAGTGGGGCACGTGCAAGGAGTTGTCACGAAAATTACAACGTGAAAACACCGTTTTTAGAGTTGTCGAGACAACGTGGACGTAACAGCAAAACCTTTTTCACTATCTGTTTTGCTTCCTGGAGCAACATCAAATGGTTTTTTCTCTCCACAAAGCGTAAAGCAAAGGAATAAAAAAAAAACCTACAGACCCAAACAAAAGAATTTTAAAGAGCAAACCAAAAAGGTGATTTCATGAAGCCGTCGTTGCTCATGTTCATCAGCGTTCTCGTTACTTAAGGTCGCTAATGGTAGTCGTGGACTACTTGTAGCTACAGCAATAAAAATTCTTTGGTGTGTGAAACAGAGCACATGCTTCTTTCAGAAGGTTGAGACCAACTAGCCGGGTTCAACTCTGGCGACCTGGACAAATGAAACAGGATTTTCCAAAGGAATATTTTCCATATGGGAAAAAAGGATAAACTTTCAAAAACGCCATTTTATTAAACCGGAATTTCTAGAATTTTCGTGCAAATGGTAAACACTCAAGAGTTAGGTAGATGCATCAGGATATCTAAGTGAACCTCCTCACTCACTGTAGAGGATTAGGCAGGATATGAAGATCTTTACCAGGCTTATTGTTGTGCTAATATATTTTCTTATTAATTTTAGTCCAAGAGTTAAGCCCCGTCTACACGAGCAATTTTATGTGACAATTCAGTTTTATTTAACCGTGTAGATAAACAAAGTCGACCAACTTTTGTATGACAAATACATTTGCTGAAAAACTGGCCAGTTGGTTTTTTTTTGTCAGATAAAAATTGTCCGTGTAACGAGACAACACACAAAATTGGCAAATGATTTGATGTCATTCATATATCCCAGTCTCCAATCTTTTCTTTTCAAATAAAAATTACTCGTGTAGACGGGGCGTACACTGACAAATAAATAAAACTTGTCACAAAAATTGCTCGTGTAAACGGGGTTTTAGACGTTTTTTTTTCTTTGAAGAAATAATGAAACCAAAATGTCGTTATAGCTTTTATGAAAGGAAATATTTTATCACTCATTTTGTTTTAGTCGTCGTTAAAATGGTCAAAATAAAACTGCTAGAATGTATAGATCTTGTCAAGATGTGTTATTTTTAGTCACTGCTGTTATACAAATGTGTCACACTCCTTATATTTATAATCTGCTCCTGACTTTTAACACTTCCATTGTTTCTTAATACAAAAAAATACACACTTAATGACAACTCCCCAAAGGGACTTTTCAGTGTCATATTAAAAACCTCCCTCTTCCCCAATCAAGAATCCCAAGTGGTAGGAGGCAAACCAGTTGGCTATTTACAAAGCGTGGTAAATTTGTCCCTAGGATCACCGAGGACAAATTCATTCAGTGGTCAGAGCCGGAAATCGAACCCGGGTCTTCCACATTCAAAGCCCCAGCTCTAACCACTGCGCCACGCTGCCTCCTATAATCTTAATGAGTACATATTCAAAGTATCAAATATCAGTTTTTTTGTTTTCTTCAGAAAGCAACCTGACTGTCTGTTATTTTCTTGTAATGCTAACAGGGGTTAGAAAAAAGCACTGCTCAGCTATCGTGATATTTGTGAATTCTAGTAGTTTGAATAGAGTTTAATGGCTATCTCTATATTATATCTTAGGGAAGATCTATGTGTCACGGTGTCTTTTATTGAGGGAGTTGACCTGATGATAAAACAAGTGAACAACTGTTTATTGAGTGTAAATAAAAAGTTATGTGCTGTCTTATAATCCTCCCATTAACTTGGTTGCTCTCTCCTTTGCTACAATGCGTCCCGTGATGCATAATCGCAGCGCGGGTATCAGACGATACCTTACAATGTGATATTCGTCGTCCGATTTTATCTGCCGTTAGAATTACATATTGAAATTTTACCATTAAAATATCATTTTTGATGGATCAAGAATATTCGTTTTCCTTTTAAAAACAAACTGAATAATTAAAATGTACACTCGAGTCATTCACCGCGTTACACTTGTCAGTCCTCCGACATAGTAGCCATCGGAGAAGGTTTGTTTACTAAATGTACCAGCAAGTTAGGAAAGGGGTACCAATTAAATTGAACATTGTTGGAAGGTGTTAGATTCTTCTGAACTCTCTTGCATTCAACAGAATCCAGCACCTATCAAAACAGCACCCAACAATGATAAATGTTTGACCAATTATCATGTTTGACATGTTTGAACTGTTATTGATCATGTAAAACTGCAAGCGCTCTCATCTTGTGACATCAAAAACAATAACAGTGATTGGATAATATATAGAATTAAGTCGGTGATATCTTATCACACCTTCATCTCGTGATATTTTGAATATTATAAAACATCACGAGCATACCATAAATCAAGAAACTCACCAGCAAGTTCTTGTGGATTTTCACAGACTTTTTTTTATCGGTATAAATTTTTTTTTAAATATTTTATCGTGGTCGTACTCTTCAATGTTCTGGTTGGCTTTCGTTCAGTCGCCCAACTCATGCCAAACTTTTTTAGTTGCGCAACATCGCTTCAGTTTAGAATAGCTAAACGATTGTCAACTATTTTGTTCTTTTTTTCGGTTTAGACAAACAGCCCTTGAGGGTGTTTCCGTTTGGCACTTGATAAGTGAGGGACTATTAGAAAAGTGAAGGGGATGGGGGGGGAGGGGAAACAAAAAAGTCCGAAAAAATACATGCAAGAATGACAATGAAAAAACATACAGTATGAAAAAATACAAGATAGGTGGGCCAACTGAAACGTATGCAACAAAAAATTAAACCCACCCCCACCCCCTTCTCTTTTCTAAAAGGCCATTTCTAACCTAAATTATTCGTATTGTAAGATTAAAACATAAATTGCACTAAGCAGAGAAAATACAAGCTTTCGCTGTTACTTCCTGAAACGATTTGAGCATCCGTGACCTAAACTTTATAGTGTACCCAATTTGAAACATGAAATAAAGTCTACATATACTTTTTGTTAGCCACTTTGATTTTATGTAAGTCGAAGAAAACATTTTAATTCAGTATCTAAGTAAATTCCGGATTACGTTTAAGTTCGTACTTTCATAATTTTGGTCCATGTTGCACCCGTTACAAATAGTTTATAATTTTGCGATCTTCTTCAGATTTACGGACATCTGTATTGAGAAATATCTGCAAATTTTTGACATAAATGTATTTGTCATCTAATTGCTCTATGTTGTTATATTCTTCATAAAAATTCCAAGATCATACCAAATAATCCTTGAAAACGGATTTCAGGGGCGGATCCAGAAAGTTTGGAAAGGGGGGGCCGGAAAATTTGAGCCTGGTCTACCTCCCAACCATTCAACAAAAACAGGATGAACAACGAAAAATATCCACCTTTCTACGTTCACCTTATTACGTATTTTAAACATGTTGTACCTTTCTGGATCGCAGTTACATCAAACTTTCACAGAATTTAAAAATATTAAAATAATTACCGTCTGCTATCCCATCGAAAGGGGGGACCGCGGCCCACCCCTAAATCCGCGCCTGGATTTTGAACTGAACAATTGTAATTACTAGCAGCCATGGACAGCTATTTCAGCCTTTTTAGGCGTCGTCAGCATGGCATAGCTAGCAATCAGGCTCACTATTTTTTATAATAGATTTAGGGGTAAAGCCCACTACCAATGTGGCCATAGTGCCCTATATCTTGTGGCTTCAAGTTAGCTACAAGCACATTTGTACTATCTACAATTGATGTTTATCTTCATAGCCACATCCCACAAGCATTACGCATTTACCACTATTCTAGTTCTTGTACAGTTTGCCATGTGGTTCGGTCCAATCTGGTTGCGCGTATACTTTTTAGTCAGCCATGCACAAGACCATTATCTAACGGAGAGTGCAGAAACAATAGGTAGTCATGGACTAATTGTAGCTACAGCAATAAAATTCTTGATTTTGGGGTGTGATATAGAGCACATGCATAGTTCTTTCGGTAGGCTGTTTTTCAAATCGATTGTCTTCCTAGGTAGGTACCCTTAGCCTGCGAATACAGCCCCCTTTCATCGCTCAACGGATTTCGCGAGAGAGACGTCTGCGATTCACGACTAGAAGTTCCATACTGATGACGTCAATCTCAAGTTGTCAAGTTTGTATAATTATTTGCAAATAGAATAGAACAATTATAAAATTGCATATTATAATTTGCAAATTATCGAGCGGACCAATCAGCGCTCCTGACCAGATTCAGGAGATTGACGTCATCAGTATGGAATTTTTGGTCGTGAATCGCAGACGTCTTTCTCACGAAAACCGTTGAGCGATGAAAGGCGGTTGTATTCATACTATGGCGTTATATCTCCGCCAAAATTCTTCATTCACCAGTGATACTTTTTTTTTATATATTTTATATCTAAAGTAAAGCACACAATGATTTGCAAGTTTCAAAATGCAGTAGCATAGTTTTACAATGCAATGTTCCAGTTGCACATTTTATGTAACGTTTGTACTCGATGTGTCAGTTGCAAATTTTATGCAACTTCTGTATATGATGTGGCATTATAATATTTTTTGCAACGTCCGAATTTCATGCAACAAGTTAACATTTTTTGCAACTTCTGTATTTGATGTGACAAATTTTAAAACATTTTTGCAACGTTCGTATTCGACGTAATAATTTAACATTTTATGCAACATTCCCCCATTCGCAGTGTCATCTTGATATTTGATAGAACTTTCATATTTCGACCTCCGATACGCTTGAATGAACTAATTGATGGCAATGTAGTCTACAAGGTTCATAATAAATCAAAATTTCCAGGAAACTCACATAAAGGATTAGGCGGGTGGTGGTGGTACTAAAACGATTTTTTTTGGAAGGGAAATTAAAATGTTTCAAAACTGAGAAAGGATAGTCTAAACTGGGAATATAAACCACGCTAGACCAAGGTGGTCAGGTGGTGGTCAGTGGGTAGAAAAACATTTAGATGAATTGGAACATTTTTCATTTAAAAAATTAAGAAAGTATTATATATTGTTATTATTAGTAAAGAACGCATCCGTTTCCAGTGAAATTTCGAGGACATCTTAACATACATTTCTGTCTTTTTACAGTTGAACTTTTATAATTATGGAAGAGTCAGAGGGCTTAAATAATAGGCAGTGTCTATATGAAATTATGACCGTAACTCCGTAAGCCGGTCGATCACGCAATTCAAAACACTAAATGGCCGGCAGTCCATTCTTTTTTTAAGAAATAAAATTTTTACAAACTTAACTCAACATCATATGTTTTACATAACTTTAAAAAACTGTCTATCAATTCTGAAACTGGTGTTTCATGTGAAATTCAGTTTGTTGTTTACGCTAGGCATCATTTAACACATGAAATTTTTTTAGGTCAGTGACTGCCGGTCAAATAACTCAAAAAATGGCCTGCAGTTCATCTTTTTTTAAAAAGATAAAACTTTTACAAACTAAAGTCAAATTTTGATATTTTAGTCTTTAAAGAACTGTCTACAATGCCGGCGATTTAATTTTTTGAGTTGTTTGAAGGAAAATTTCCATGTGTGAAATGAAAATACAGCGGTACGGAGTGCCTAGCGTAAACTACAAACCGAATTTTACAAGAAACACCAGTTTCTAAATTTTTACAGAGTTCTTTAAACATATAAAAAGATTTGATGTCAAATTTAGTTTTTAAAAGTTTTAGTTATACAGAAAAACGGAACTGCCGGCCATTTGTTTTGAGTTGCGTGACCGGCTTACGGTCTTATAGACACTGCCTATTATTTAATTAAGCCTTCTGATTCTTCCATAAAAGTTTATTTGTAAAAACAACAGAAATGTATGTTAAGATGTCCTCGAAATTTCACTGGAAACTGATGCGTTCTTTACTAATAATAACAATATATAATACTTTCTTAATTTTTTAAATGAAAAATGTTCCAATTCATCTAA
>JAOBRB020077744.1:2859-14419 GCA_027575285.2 Zoanthus pulchellus
TTTATAATAAGAACAAAAAAGTGTAAATCTGGGATACTATGTTTTAAGAAGGGATACCAATTTCGTTGTTGTAGGTAAAAACTATTCTCTTTTATAATAAGAACAAAAAAGTGTAAATCTGGGATACTATGTTTTAAGAAGGGATACCAATTTCGTTGTTGTAGGTATTTTCTTTTATAATAAGAACAAAAAAGTCTCAAGCCCTGACCATCATCATCTCCCTCCATGCCAAAGTTATTGTTTTAATTCCCTATCGCAGAACTTAAAAAACTAGTTTTTGATTCCACATCAAAATTATCAAGTTTGCATGATGAAATATAATTACACACATAAAGTTGTACTCTCGATTTGAAAACTGTATTCATTACTGAGAACTGAATAAACAACTGAACTGAAAACTGTATTCATTACTGAGAAATGAATTTATAAACAACTGAACTGAAAACTATTCATTACTGAAAACTGAATAAACAACTGAATTGAAATAACTGTATACATTACTGAGAACTGAACAAACAATTGAACTGAAAACTGTATGCATTACTGAGAACTGAATAAACAACTGAACTGAAAAAACTGTGTGCATTACTGGGAACTGAACAAACAGCTGAACTGAAAAAACTGTATTCATTACTGAGAACTGAACAAACAACTGAACTGAAAACTGTATGCATTACTGAGAACTGAATAAACAACTGAACTGAAAATTGTATGCATTACTGAGAACTGAATAAACAACTGAACCGAAAACTGTATTCATTACTGAGAACTATACAAACAACTGAACTGAAAACTGTATGCATTACTGAGAACTGAATAAACAACTGAACATATTTTTAATTTTCAGCCTTTGACAAAGCTGGAACAAAATGCGCCTGGTTGTCGTTACCTTCTGTCATATAAACGAAAAGACAGTGATACTTGGAAAAAGCACACAGTCTTCGAATGCTCAGTGGGTGTGTTCAAAGTTGACAAGGCAGGATATTATATTGAATGGCTCTTCAAAATTCAGGTGGAAAACAATCTTGGTAAGGGGCGGGAAAGTCCTGAATATTCGGCATTTTCTGGTCAAGATCCACCGAAATTCCCGCCTACAAATCTCAGGGACATCAAACCTGGTACTCGCACGGTTGAGATAACCTGGGACGCAGTAAGGATTGATCCTGCTCGAGGTCGTGGAAGCATTGATGGCTATCGGGTATGTTAAACCTTCGTTTGATTTTTTTCTTATTTTGCTTTGTACTTCTTTCGTACATGGAGGGTGTTACACAGTTTAACGTCCTTGCTAACGATCCTTGCAAAGATGCGAGCCTAGTGAAACGGCCCAGTATCATAGAGCCGATGCACGTGTAGAAAGAAGGGAAAAAGACTCTTGACCCAGATGTAAGGGAACTTAACATGTACAATATAGAGGATATTAACATGAAAATATTGTAAAATACAAATAACAAGTTTAATAAATCAAAATAACAAGTTTACGAAAGTGAGAAATATAGGTATTTTATGGTTAATTATATAATAAAAATGTTTATTATTAATAAACAAACAGTGGTTTATTCATGTTATCAGTTACGCAGTTAACAACTAAGGCTGAACAGGTTTAAATGTTTCGATGACATCCTGTCATCATTATCAAAAAAGTGAAGTAATAAATTTACGTAAGCAAGAACACATAACTAAACTGAAAACAATAGTCTGTTGTTCTAAGGCAGTGAATCATTAACTGATATTACACAAAGGAAAAATCCAAAGTCAAGGGAATACTTTTTGCACGTATTGAGTCTGATTGGATTTTAAGATAAGGGCTGTAATTTTTAATCAAAGGCATCTCGTGTATCAGACAGTCCATCTTTCTTTGGCATTTAAAATTCATGGCCAAGGCAAGAGATCTAGGGCTAATCATTATGATCGTGTTGAGGATGCAATAACAAAAGTCAATCTTATACGTATTTGTACAAGTCATTAAAAATTATCAGGGTTCACACAGTCATGAAAAGTCATGGAATCTGAAAATGCATTTTCCTGGCCTGGAAAAATCATGGCATTTGTGAAAAGTGGCGAAGGTTATGGAAAAGTCATGTAATATATTTTTTCCTCGACCTATGGTTTTTGGCAATTAAAATATTAATATTTGAGAGTAGAAGCACACATTTCAGATATACGAATACATTGACATTGTGACAAGGTCAAAACATGAATAGATTAAAAAATGTGTACGCATATCTAAAATGTGTAAAACATTAATATAATTGAGCGCAACGGGCTTAGATAAAATGATGAATTTGCATTACATTTACAAATTTAATATTTTGCTCTAAATTTAAGAACGTTACACTGTCTTTCAGTGTCCAGAAATTGTAATTGGCATTTAAAGTTAAATCAAAGTGCAAGGAGATTGTTTTTTAGCTCATTCTTTGCGTATATGACGCAATGAATGAGTATTGTAGGCATCGAAATGTGTCCCGGAAGTTGTCGACCGTAGACGGAAATAACAATTTTCATCGCTTACCGACCCCCTTAGTGAATGGAAAATTAAGTTTGATAAACGTGAAATACGATTGTGCAATAATTTAACTATGTCTACAGACTAATAAATAAACAAATAACATCAAACCGCAATTTCGGGGTTTCGAAAGTGTGCAACATTGCTCAAGAAGCCGAAATCTTCAAACCCAGGGCTACCCAGGACAGGCACAAAAATTGTCCATTAAAAGAATGAGCTGGCTCACAGGGAATTATGGAATGGATTCTTTGATTTGTTGATATTTCCGAGTCATAGAAAATGGCATTTGGTCATGGAAAAGTCATGGAATTTCACTTCTCATTCTCAGTGTGAACCCTGATTATAGACGGTCATGGAAAAGTCATGGAGTTTCACTTCTCATTCTAAGTGTGAACACTGATTATGGACGGTCATGGAAAAGTCATGGAATTTCACTTCTCATTCTCAGTGTGAACCCTGATTATGGACGGTCATGGAAAAGTCATGGAGTTTCACTTCTCATTCTAAGTGTGAACACTGATTATAGACGGTCATGGAAAAGTCATGGAATTTCACTTCTCATTTTAAGTGTGAACACTGATTATAGACGGTCATGGAAAAGTCATGGAATTTCACTTCTCATTCTCAATGTGAACCCTGATTATGGACGGTCACGAAAAAGTCATGGAGTTTCACTTCTCATTCTCAGTTTAAACCCTGGTTATGGACGGTCATGAAAAAGTCATGGAGTTTCACTTCTCATTCTCAGTGTCAACACTAATTATGGACGGTCATGGAAAAGTCATGGAGTTTCACTTCTCATTCTAAGTGTGAACCCTAATTATGGACGGTCATGGAAAAGTCATGGAGTTTCACTTCTCATTGTAAGTGTGAACACTGATTATGGACGGTCATGGAAAAGTCATGGAGTTTCACTTCTCATTCTAAGTGTGAACACTGATTATAGACGGTCATGGAAAAGTCATGGAGTTTCACTTCTCATTCTAAGTGTGAACACTGATTATGGACGGTCATGGAAAAGTCATGGAATTTCACTTCTCATTCTAAGTGTGAACACTGATTATAGACGGACATGGAAAAAGACCTAAAAGTTCGTGAAGTTTGAAAGTGTCAGAAGGATACAGAGCATGTTGTATAAGTTATAGAAATTGTTAACCATAAGTAAAGATAGATTAGCACAACTTCTCAGATATGTTTTGCATTTTATGAATTGTCAAATTGGGCTTTTTTCAATAATCCATGAGGTTTCATTGATTTATTGTCATTTGCAACACAGGTATATTATGTGTCAGACGGGAAAGCTGACCAATCATCAGCTCGCCGACGACGTGATGTCCCAATGACTGCGTTTACATCGGAAGTGCTAACGAAGGACGCATGTGTAAGCGATGGTATCTGTAAGCATGAATTTAAAGGCTTCAAGCCGTTTCAAAAGTACCGACTGGTAATGAGAGCGTTTAACAGCGGCGGGAACGGACCACCCAGTGATGAAGTTGGTTTTCAAACAAAGGAAGATGGTATGAAAAATAAACCAAGAGTATTACATTGAAATAACATGTTATTACCGGGGCCAGCCGAAGGCTGGAACCGGTTATAAAATGTTGTCTGTTCCTTTCATCTTTCAATGTCTCATTTCCAGGGCCCCGCCAGTATGCAAACGGTACGCTTGAGAATTTTTAATGGTTGAAAGTATTTCATTGCGAAACTCGCTTTAATTTGCATAATGAAATTTTAAACCGTATTTATTTTGTGCAGTTCTTTCCTCTATGGAACTTTAACTTTATGTTTGAGGTAAACTATAAAAATAATTTCTTACATAAATTTGGGATGTAAAAAAGTAAAATGCTAAGAAAAACAAATAAATAAAACAAAAATAAACTTTTACGATATGTTCTGTCTAGACTGCAGCTTTTCAGTTGACGGTAAAGTTTGGAAACATAGTTTATAAAGATATTGCAGAATTTTATAGATCTAGCCATTTACAAGTCGAAATAAAAATTACAGATATTAGCAGAAAGAATAATGTTATGTTAAAGGAAATTCGTATGTGGCATCGCGACAAAGAATAAATTATGTAACATTTGGCAGCTCTCCGTCAACAAAACACGTGTGACACAGATGACTTACCGTAAATTTGTTTTCGCGGTAAAGCAAAGCACAACATATTTCAAGAAAAACGTGGAAACCGTGTGCGATTGCAACAAGTCTTCCGGAATTACAATATTTTTTCTCAAAAGAATATTTCTGATAAAATACTTTCATATTGCGCGCTAAACTTGGTAATGTAAACAACCCTTATACATACTAGTCTCGGTGGGTTACCAAGGCAAAAGTGGCCCCGGTAACATTCACGCAGTGATTCTCGTTTAGACTTAAAAATGAGTGGACCAAATGGCTGTTAAGTTTCAGACTTACAGATTTGCTTGTAGATTGGTTATTAGCTACTGTACTTGTAGTTTTGTTAGGTAGCAAGTCTCACAAGGTTGGGAATGGAGATGATTTGCTGACAAACTACTTGTATCACACCCGTCATTACAAAAGTTAAAAACTCCTATCTGACTCTTTCCTCCTGAGAAACATAGCAATGTATTCATCTAAGCCAGCATCCCCTTAACGAGAGTATCTTAAATAGATGTCTTATGTTTCGTAAAAAAGGATGTTTTAAAATCTGAGAAGCAGAGCTAGCGAGTCTGATCTTTAGGTGCTTAAAGACTGACACAATGAACAGGAAAGTTTTAATCAAAGTCAATGAGTTGAATGTGTAAAAGGAAGGGCGTCAAAGCCAGCGTTATCAGCTGAAAAGCGGTTTAGCAGTGCTTGCTATCAAACTGGCAGGATAGCAGAAATACACTGGTTCCGAGACTGTAAGAAAGCAATAGTCAAATCTTGCTAATCTGACCATCACTGTCAAGTTGTTCAAAATTTTAGTTTTAACTGATGTCAATAAAAAAAATCCAGCGGCAAATATTTTGTTGGGAAAGCGTTTTATTTTATGTTAGATATACCGTTAAGAATTTTCTTTGTAACAATTTGTTATTTCCAGACGTACAGATCAAGTCCGTTTTTTTAGGGCTAGATGCAAGTTCCTGGGTTCGCACTAGTTAGCTTTTGAGCAAGACTCTGGTCCATTTGATTTACGAAAAGTGATTATTGTAGCATTTAACTTCCCGTTACCAAAATAAAGGACGTGCTCTCTTTTTATAGTTCCCAGTGTTCCAGTCGATGTTAATGTGATACCATTTGGCAAGTACATCTTATTACGCTGGGGACCTCCAGTGGAGGAGAATGGCATCATTGTAGGTTATTCAGTTGGTTATACGAAGACGACAGGCAATCAGCTTACTCCGGAGGTACCAGACTTAAAAACCAATGCAGAACCTTATCAGTTAGAGTATCTGTTTGAGAATCTTCAGTTCACCACAGATTACCGCGTGGGCGTAGCAGCCAGGACTAGCGCGGGGACTGGGCCTGCTGTGTATTTGAATGCCCTCACTGTGCGCAAAATGAGTGAGTCTTTATATTTCAATTTTGTTTCCTAGTTTTGTTAGTTATTGATTCAAGTCTTCTGACCAAGTAGATAATCTGCATTTGTTTTCGTTTTGGTAATAGTTTCAGTGTGAGAAGACGTTAGTTTAGTTGGTAAGGTACCAGTCTAACTTGTGGGTGACTCAGGTTCGATTCCCGGCCGGAACACCACTTGGGGCCTTAAAATAATTGAGGAGAAAGTGCTGCCATTGCAATAACGTCAGCAAATGGTTAGAGCTCAACATCTTCTCGGATAAGGACGTTAAACCGTAGGTACAGTCTCCCGACTTTCTATCGGAGACCGTAAAAGAACCCACTGCACATCTATTGTAAAGAGTAGGGTGATAATCTTAATGTTGTGTGGTCTGTCTCTTCTAATCTACTGAGAGCATTATTATAGTATAAAGTATTTGTGAGCTGTGGTGATGGACGATCTAAGTCTCTTAATTGTCATTTCTGTTATTATTTGTAAAGCGCATTTGAGTAGATATATGTGGATTAATGCGCTGTAAAAGTTAATGAATTTATTTATTGTATTTTTTTGATATAACGACTTCAATGATGAATTTATTACTTGTCGTATGATCATTGTCATCGTTAAGATTTGAAAGGGTTTTGAAAATTTTCTTCCTTTCCTTAATCAACAAAAGCTATTGCACATAATCTTATCTTGCAATCTCAGTGCTTCTTATAAACTTGCCCCTAATCGAATAAATACCCTCCTTACTTTAAAAGCTTTTTTTCATGTGTGTGTAACTATAGCTATATAGTTAACTATAACTGTAATCGGTGTATTTATATTTATGTAATCGTACTAATTATATATTCATGTAAGTGCATATTTTTATTTATGTATTAAAGTAAATAGAAATAGAAAAATATCTGAAAGTAAATAGAAATAGAAAAATATCTGAAATGATTGTTGAGTTTTAAGGTAAATAAATAATAACGCCATCATGTTTTTCATATTTGTATCTACTTCTTTCTTAATAGAGCCAGCTATACCTGCCCTTCCAAAGGCCAAAGGTGGCATTTATTCAGTAAATGTAACATTTGAGTATGGCATCGGAGGAGGCTACCCAGAATTCTTTATGGTCAATTACAGAGAGAAAAGTAAGATGGGTTTATTATAGTTGTGATAACGTCACGGCTTTTTTGTGTTTTAAACCCGTCTTTGAAGAGTTAAATAATTTTAAATTTCTACCTCGTAGTGAGGTTCACTAACATCATTGTTAATTTGTATGAATTGTCTGATTCCTCCGGGACTGAAAATTCTATTGAAATTTCTTACTAAAAGCGATCTAAAAATAAACCAGTTCGTGAAAACGCTGTGACATAGGTCTATTATGGGAGTTGCTTGCTCCTACTTATGGGCTCCTGATTTGGTACTATTTTTTGTATTTATTTTTTCCGTAATACTGCATTTTTTATCCTTACTATGGCAACAATGGGCCACAATTCTGATCAAAGTAACACCAGGACCGGACGCCATATTTATCTTTCCCACTTGATGCTATTCACTCGTACCCAGGTCTTTCTTGTTTCTATTTTTTACTCTCTCCGTGAGTTTTTTTCTTTTGCCGTGAGCTTTTTCTTTTGCCGTGAGACTTTGTCTTTTGCCGTGAGACTTTTGTCTTTTGCCGTGAGACTTTTGTCTTTTGCCGTGAGACTTTTGTCTTTTGCCGTGAGACTTTTGTCTTTTACCGTGAGACTCTTTCTTTTGCTATGAGACTTTTTCTTTTGCCTTGACAGTTGTGTGCCACCGTATTAAACAAAGTTAACTTTATTATAGATGATGTATTTATACATATTTATTTTGTAAATTGTTTATGACAAAATAATATGAAACTTAACCCCTTTCTTCGATTTATTTATTTTCTTGTAGTTGATTCCAAAGGTCCAACAAAGAAAAGTTCCAAGGCAGTTTATAAAGAAAGCGAGTGGGTGGAAACTAAGAAGCAGCGCTGGGTATTAATCAAAAACCTTCCCATTTCGCTTCACGAGTTTAGAACAGTCGGCAAGAATATGGAGGGAACAAGTGAAGAATTCAGTAAACCAGTCTATGAACGTCCGCTGCCTGGTATTCTTGTTGGTAAACGTGAAGCCGACCCATTTTACGCCACAGGATGGTTTATTGTTTTAGTGGTCATTATTGTTCTTCTGTTGCTGGTCTTCATTATTCTGGTTTTAGTGAAGAAACAGCGAGGTGCAAAATACCCGGGTTAGTCAGTTTATCTTGATTTCTGTTTGTATGTTGCTAAGGTTTCTGAAATATCTGCAGTGGTTTGTGCCATTGAACCAGTGGTGAAAGAAAAGTCTAAGTACAAAATGTTTGCGCTTGAACAAGATTTCAATCTGGACCACTGCGCAACTGGTGTGGCAGTCACCCCAACCGAGCTATAAAGCCATAGTCTAGTTGCTAAGGTCTAGTAGCAGTCTATCTTGTGAATGACCCGGGTTTGATTCCCGGCCAGAGCAACACTTGTGGCTTTAAAATAATTGAGAAGTGCTGTCTTTGCCATAACATCAGCAAATGTTATGAAATATCTGCAGTGGTGTGTGCCATTGAAGCAATGGTGAAAGAAAAGCTTAAAAACAAAATGTTTGGGCTTCATCAAGATTTCAACTTGTGACCTCTGCGCAACTGAGCTATGAAACTGTAGTTTGTGCTTCAATTGATGTGCTGCACTTAACTTTGCTGAGCTATGAAGCCATAGTTCGTGACTCATTTGGCACAGCTTTCAAGCCCTATTGAGCCATAAAGCCAAAGTGGGTGTAGCCTGCGTTAGCGAGCGTTAAAAAAATTTGGACGTGCGGGAAATGTGGTACTGGGGTGTAGGGAAGGAGGGAAGGAGAAGCTTGCCCGCAAAAACCCATATTTTGAAAAACACTTTTGATATTACACGCTTCAGATGTCAAAAGTAAAGAATGGAAGGGGGGTATCGCGGTATCGCTCTGTTACAGTATCGCTCTGTCACACAATTATTAAAGGTTTTTCTCACGGAAACATAGCCGTATTTCACATTATTTAATCTTTAAAATAAACCTCTGATTTCATTTTGGTCAGCAAACGTGTACAGGGGCGTACCTAGGATTTTTTGTCTGTGGGAGCAAACTCCAAGAACCTTCACAAAGATCTCCCGTATACAGACAGGGTTTCTAGTCAAACACTATGTTGGAAAACAAATAATTAGTTTTCCTGGCGGGGGCAACTGCCCCACACCCCACCCCACCCCCCTTCGCTATGTACGGCCCTGGTATGTGTACAAAGTGATCTCAACCAGGACCTTCTACTATGGCTACTTTCTTAGCTACCACTTTGAGTTTTTAGCCATAATCCTAAAAAGCTATCCGAATCCCTTATTTTGATGTTTTTGCTTCAACAGTTGAAAAGCGCGAAAAGGAGCGGGCTGGGATTCTTGATACTTTCCCGGAAGATGAAGAAGCTGGATACGACACTCAACCGTAAGTTCAGTTTATTCTTTTCTTCACTGTAACAGATTCCTAATCCCCAGTACAAAAAAATCCATACATTTCAACCTCGATTCGATTTCAACTCCAACATCCATTCAGTTTAACTGAACAGTACTGTTGAAAAACATTAGCCCCTCCCCCACTCCCCCTTTCAAACTTGTTGAAATAATAAGAAATATGTTATTTAATGTCAATTGCGAAGGAAATGGTTGCTCATAATTCCTAGCCTGAGACGAATTTTTAATCGCTCGACGGCTCAAATCTCGGCGTGAAAGTCGATTTTGCTGAGGGAGGAAAACCTGAGTACCTGGAGATAAACCCTCGGATTCAGATTGAGATCAACAATCTCAGCCAGCATGCCGAGCCCTGGAATTAATCCCGGTTTATAGAGCTGGGAGGCGCGACTGATGACCACTATGCCAACCTGACCCCCCCCCATCCCCTGTCCCCCATCCTCCTGTGTCTAAGACAAATTTGTCAGGATGCAGTATTGTGCTAGTGTTAGCACAGAAATATAATTTATCTCATTTTCATTGACAACGAGGTATTTTAAATTGTAGACGAGATCAGGATCATCCGCCGCCATATCCAAGTCAAGGGTCCCTCGACAGACGCAGCTTAGACGAGTCTGACAGGGACTCTCTCGATGACTATGGTGAGGGACCACAGTTTAATGAAGATGGGTCCTTTATCGGAGAGTACGGAGATGATGACAAAAAGAACGTACCCTCAGACAAAGATAAACAAGCACTTGCGACATTTGTGTAATCCATAAAAAAAACTTAAGCATTTAAACAAAAACTTTCGTTGTAGTAACGTTAAACGTCTTATGATAAAGAAATAACAGGCATTAGGGAAGCTTCAAGCAAGTTTTGGTGTTTTTTGTTCAGGCCCCCAAGAATTTGCTGAATATTTTTGTATAGTTCCGTGAAGTTTGAAAGTGCATGATCAGAACAGATATTGTGTTTATAGGGCAACTGAGAAGTTAACTGCTGTAGCACTGGTTACTGAAATACCACGTGTTTGTAAATATAGATAAACAGAGAAAATGAAGATGACATTTTAAACAAGTTGCATTTATTGACTACAATGGTGGAACGGTTGATATAACTGTCCTTCGTATTGAACTCCACTAAAATCCAGTAAGTTCCGAAAGCGACAGTCAGACGGAAATAATTAGATCTTCGCAACCTTTTATTGTTTTTTTTACCCATAACTAGCATTAGAATATTTTATTTTATTGTTAAGATTATCCACGGAAAATATTACAATTACAGTCCTAAAAAAATGGCTGACCATTTCTTTTTGTTAAGCATCAAGTCAACTAGAAATTAGCTATAGCTGAGCCACGGCGACTTATAGCCGGAGAACTTGCTGTTAATTGCATCCCTAAGATTTCCAGCGTCAGTTCGATCAGCTTTAATGAAGTGCAAGATCTTCAAATTAAAAGTCTGTTGAATGTGGGCATTTTATCAGGTACGTGGCGGTGTCAGTAGTTTTAGCCTGAGATACTCTCACACTTACATTCAGTTTCTCTCAGACGTCATCATTGTAGGTGTAGTGGAATTGCAGTTTGGTTTTCATAGGTTTATGCTCGAGAGTCCGTTCCTGATCCAATCCGTCCCACATGTCACTGTCTAAACAAAGTGATGACAGAATTGTTATCTTAACGTACGTACTAAGATCTTAAATAGGTTGTAAATCATTGCATATTGTCAGCAACAAATGATCCCGATTATATGCTGTTAAAAAATGTAAGTTTTATATTGTAGTTAGTCTCTGGGTTTAGCTTGATGCATTCGCAAAGTAAATTGTTATCGGGATAAAAAAGATTGCAATTAAAGTACTCTGCTAACGGACAAGGCTTTACGTACTAAGTTTGCAAACTTTTAAATACATTGTCAGTAACTCGTACGGGCAAAATCCCGATAATTCACGATCAACGAGCTTGTTAACATTTTTGTTATTCAATTTTAATACCCTGCATGAGGAAACAGTCTGTTTTGAAACTCTAAATCTATAAAACAACCGAAACAGACAAAGTGTTGATTTTCAAGT
>JAOBRB020077849.1:1251-14415 GCA_027575285.2 Zoanthus pulchellus
TCCCCAGCTGAAGAGCAACTTGAAAGTTAACCGTGAATATTTTTGTTTAACAATATTATTAAAAGTGAATCCAGTGCTATATTGAGTTTCTACATTAGTGTCTCGACTTCTTGCTTGAACCATGACCACTGTAAGAGCAAAGAAATAAAACAGCAATAAAAAATGTTGGTTAGAGCAAGTTAAATCAATTTGTCATTTTTCTAGATAAAAGTAAAAAAGGATTTTGTAAGCAATTAAAATACTGTACAATGAAGAACATAAATGTATACTAACTGCTATTAAATTTGTTTTACATTAATTTTTTCTATTCAAAACTTCTAGAAATAAAATTGAATATTATAAGTGCAATTCTTGTGTTTCACTTAGTCCCACAAGTATTTACACAAATAATGAGATTCGATTTCCAGTAAACTATAAACTAGATTCTAATGAGTTTCTTTTGTATAACAGACCACCACGGTCACTAAAATGGAAAACTCTTGAAAACAACCATAATTTATACATCCAACAATAAATACACACAGGAAAATTCTTAAAACTTTCTAAAAATAATGTTAATAATTATACCAAAACCTTAAAAACAACAAAAGAGCACTTCTAAATAACTTTTTAAAATCCCAGTCATTTATCAAACATTTTATATTGGTCATGAGAAAATGACAGTTAAACAATTAAGCATAATTTACCATTGACTGATATGATACTGAATGATCTTTCATCTTCCAAAGAAAGTAAGATGTTAAAAACTGGCTTTTAATGTTTAATTTTATTATTTCCTGTATCAATAACAACTGAAGAAAGTTTACAATGATCAAAGTCTTTTTTAAAAAACCAGCACCACCCAGTGTCAGATTTAATAGTTTCCAGGCACTGCAGTTTATTGCAGCTTTGTATTGTATCAGACTTAAAGAGAGAGTAAATAACAGCTGTTAATAAAGGTTCAGTTAAACTTCTAGTAAAGTAAGCTAAAATTAAAGCAGGATATTTTTTTTTCTCCAACAATAGGTTTATGGTTCTAATATTAAACTGCTAAGATTTTCTAAGGAAGAACTTATCAAAACAGCAGCTCAACTTTGTTTCTGCAAGGTTGGAAACAAGAACACTAGTCAATCTAATTTAATCCTGCATTGGTGCTACTGAAAATTGCTCTTGAACAACTATACTCTGAAGTACAGCATATAGACGGAAAGTGTTAAAACTTTAATTTCAGTAGCATACCTGTCCTCAGGCCCTGATCTTTTCAGCATCTATTTTTTAAAGTAAAGATTGACTTAGCAAAATGTTTCAATGAAAATAATAACATCTTAATTATCGATATAACAAATTATTTCATACTGTACTAAAAAATGCAGTCTGTGAACATTTTACATTTTATTTCAGACTTACCCGGCTGATTCTTTGCCAGTCTCGGTCAAGTTTGGCCTTCTCATCCTTTGGACCTGCTCTTCGTGTTTTTCGACCTTCAGACATCTTGATACCAAACTGGAAAGCAGCTCTATAAATTATCAATAGAAAGAGAATAAAATACTTAGTTAAAACCAAATTTACTACTAAAATAATAAAAATAATGATATCTAAAGTTTTTATATTACTATACAGCTGGTTTTAAATTATTTTAATTTTTTTTAAAACTAGGTTACTTTTATTTGAGGTGTAACATTTGCAACACCAGAAAAATAATAAGAGTTAAATTGTATTGGCTGCTTGTGTCATCTAATGCTATTGCTAGTTGACCAAATAAATCTTGACCTGTGAAATATATGTATGCCACCCACATCACAATGGGCTTTTAAATTAATAATAAATTGCTGTAATAATGATTCCAAATCTACTTTATGCACAGGTAGCCTACACTTTTGTCACAATACTAGAGTATGCAAAATAATATTAAAAAAGAAATTTGAATTGTGTAAATCAATTAAATAATTTTCTTCATCAATGTACTCTTTTACTAACCATTGGTGTTTTTATTTATTTGAGACCCAGCAAGTTAACCTACTTTGGCATTGCCTCTCTGTTCTCCATGTACTTGCTGTACTCCTCGTCTGTGTCAAAATCCCACCTCCTCACCGGGCCTTTTTTGTTTCCCTTCAAAATGATCACAAAAATACATCATTGTTACAAACAATAGTTTTGTTTCTTGATTTTCAACTCTGAATATTAAATTTCCATTTATCTCTGCTCAAGTACAATAGAATGATTTTGAAAATTAATTGATAGTGTTCATTATAATTAATATTAATTTTTATGGCCTTGGGAATCACTTTTAGTATGACAACATGAAACTTAATGACACCATAAAAATGGCGAGTAACTATTTGATGACCATCATGTCCCACATCCCTTTCAACATAGCCACCAGTAAAAATACCCTTCAGATTTTAAAATCAAATAAATATGTTATATATAATGAAAGGCATACAAACTCCTAGCTTCCCTTTTGTGCTTTATCTGAAGATCAGGGTTTTCATTAACTTTTGAAGTACAAGGACACTTTATCCAGAGTAGGCGGGCACTTATTTGTTAGCCTGGAGGTCTAAAGCTATATTCTTTAGATGGTTTCACCTCAAGTACACGGGTACTTTTATGAAAGCAAACGGGTTCCGGTACCCGGGTCCCGGCTACTAATGAAAACCCTGGAAGATGACCTAGAAGTTGAAAACATTACCTTTCTTTATATTTTATAGTCTTTTATTATATATAATTATATCATATTTTTAGCGAAATTATTGATTAAATAAATGTGTATTTTGGGTGTCAGTAAAGCACAACAAAGCTACTCTTCTGGGCCCGGTTCCTCAAAACCCGATTAGCGTTAATCCAGGATTAATTGTTTAATCCATGTTTCTGTTTCTTACCTTCTATAGCTTGCTTTGAGCTGGAATTTTGGATTTAACAAGTTTCTTTATAAGTAAAACCGAGCTGAATTTTATAAGCATCACAAAGCTTTACTTTTGAAAAAACGAGTCACTTAATTTTGTCTTAATCCAGGATTAACTTAATCGGAGTTTTGAGGAACCGGGCCCTGGTCATTAATGATCACTAACATCTGTCCTATACAGAAATATCAAGGACTTTACTCTTTGACAGTTTTAAGGGTAAAGAATTTCTTTTTTTTAAAGCCAAACAAAATAGATACCCCTTGCAACACCCTTCAAACTCATGTTACTCCCATCTTCACACCCAAAAAGTTTTTTAACCCCAACACCAAATACTTAGCAAAATCATTTAACACAAAACAAAATAGGTAGTCTCAGACAACAGGTAGCCACAGTAATAACATTCTTGCCTTCTTTCAGTTGTCTGTATTAATTTTTAAAACGAACATCATGGATAACCTGTGTGACTCCTATTACAACCCTTTGGGCAACTGTGGTAATACATGTAAGTTAAGTATCCTCATATTCATATACAATCATCATCAATCCAGTTTTGATCCGGTTTTATCCTGGTAAATGAGGGTGGCTAGATTTACCCCACTCTGCCAGCAATCTCTCCCACTTTCCATCTCACTCGATTCCTTGCATCCTCCAAGGTTCTTCAAACCAACACTCCTACTCTCCTCCACCTACGATCTCCATGTCTTCCTCGGTCATCCTTGCTTTTACAAAGCCCATGACAAAATAGCTACCACTGATATCAGCTGTAGCTACTACAAACCAACCATAATAAGATCCTAAAATTTTTTAGGCTCTAATTCTTAAAGCACGCACTATAATTAATAAAACCATTATTTTTTAAAAAAAGTATTAGTAATAACTTAAAATATTATCATCCAACAACCCCATTGCAAAATTCCCAGCATCAATCAACTGGAACATGCAGATGCTGAATATTCCACTTTTTAAGTCTGCTAGTGGTCAGAGGACGTTTTATTATAGAACTGTCAGTATCTGGAACTACATGGATAGCTGTCTTAAAACGTTTGAGTCAGTATCTGACTTTAAATTTTAAAATCCAAAACAAACTGGTAAAAGATTTTATGGATTTTTAAGTATTTTAACACATTTAAATTTTAGAGTCACGAATATTTTTGTTCGAGTTTTAAAGTACAAGTTTTTAAATTTAAAATTAATACATTATACTTCTGAAAAATATTATTGCAAATATTATTTTGTATTTTAAGTTTCCTTGAATTAGTTTTTTATTGTTGTAAATGTTTATCTTTTTAGTTGTATCTAATTAATTTAAATTGTCTTTGAAAAGACCCCTTGAGGAAAGTCAATAAAGTATGTATTTATGTATGTACAATAATTTATTAATAAGTAAAAATCTAAATTTCATCAATCAATATAAATATGAAAAAAGAAATGTAGTCACAGGATGATTTTGGTACTGTCTGTACTAACAATCTGCACGTAAAAGTTTCTTCCCTGCAAAGTTCCAACAAAATCCTGATAAAATATAAAGAATAATTAAAATAATTATTACTCATGACCTGTTTTTAGCTATTTTGTGTAGTTAATGTAATATTTTACTATTACAAAAATTAGTATATTATTATAACTTTTTGCACACACTGACTCGTCAAAAAGAAATTCATAATCGATTTCCGATCGCCTTAAGTTTGGCAGGCGCATTGCTCAGAGATGATTATTTTGTCAAGTTCTATTCAACTCTGGACTGCCCAGCAGAAAAAGAAAAAAATGGCTGTCTGTTTTGATCATTTCAGTTTCAAAATGTCACAAATGAAGGTACTCTTTGGTCTGTTAGTTATCCAGCTTCTAAGGTCAATGTTACAGGTCAAATTTAGTTTTAGGTTATTTTTGTTTTAACCTACTTATTTTTTTCAACCTAGTATATTAATTTGAAAATTTTGTTTAAACTAGTTTATTTTTAATGACTAAATTATAGTCATAATAGAAGTGAGACTGAGACCTATAAATTATAAGGTTGAGAATTATAGTAAGAATTACAATGATTGCTCGTGTGGTCACGTGGATAAGGAAGAGGACTTGAGATCCAGCGGTTTGGAGTTCAAATCCTAGTGAGTACCAAAAAAAAGATAAAGAAAAAAGGTACAGAGTGAAGTTATATGGGGGGTTAGGCGAGAGGTAGTGAAGTTGGGAGTTAAAAATAAGTAGATATAGGAGGGGAGTGACAACATGAAGGGAGGAGTGGTTGGTAAAATGCAAAAGAACTGAGAAAATGAATTTTATTATTTTCAGACAGTTGATAAAGAAATATTAACCTTCAGGGACACAATTGAAATGTTATTTTGGTTTTTTAATCATTGTATTTTTTTGTCAAACTAAAACCCATACTGTATGAAGTGGATAATGAGTGAAAAGTACATTTCAAATATTAATACTCAAAGTAGAGATTCTAGTTGCATCAATCTAAGTTTCTGAAAATGTTTACAGTGTTTTTACTGCTCTCTGTCCTGGAACCCTGAATATGGCATTATTCTACACAGATTATATATTTTCTCAACAGGACTTACCATATCCATTTTGCTGTAATCAGCTTCCTCTTCACTATCATAAGCTGTGTCTTCATAAGCACTGTTGAAGAAAGTAAGATTATTCCATTACTTGTGATGTTCAAAATTCACAATACAGTCTAAAGTTTGTAATTTTCCAAAAGAGTAAATGATAGAAAACAATAATCTACAACTTCTGAATTATTATTATACATTTATGCTATTTTGAGACCAAAAAATTGTAACCTTTAAATACTATTGGCACTGAAAAATTAATGTTTTAGGCAATTGAAGGCTTTAGTGTGAAAACGTAGTAAGTGACTTTTGATCAAGTTCTAATCTCTCCCTACATTATCCCTATTATGTCTTTAAAACCCTTAGGAGAATTTAGCTTTTGGTACAAAGTCACTTACATCATTTTTGAACTTTAATGAACCTTTAAATCAGAACATAAACAGACATCTGCTTTTATGTTTGTACCAGAGGTTAATTACCATAAAAAGTACAATTATTTTTTGATCTCTTACCCTGGATAACACTCAGCGTAACTATCCAGATAGGTTTCCTTGCCTTTTTTCTTGGAATGGGAAGATATGAGAAAGGCTAAGAAAACTTCCAATATAAAATAAAAAAAATAATATTACTAGAGAGATCCTTTTAGAAATTGCTGACACAGTCAAAATTTTCATCTCCTTATCTTGTTTCAGTGTTCTTCCTAGAAGGGTTTTTGGAAGACCAGTGGGAGTTCTGACTGCAAGAAGCAAGGGCAATACAATACAATGCAATACAATACAAGAATTTTTATTTAACGAGGGTGACATTGATAACTGTATTGGAGTTTTCTAACAAATGGCCCTCAAATTAAAGGTACTTGTGAAAACTTATATTAACTGTAACTGCAAAAATATTGGAATAGAACTGAAAAAACACCTTAGTAGCAAAACAGTCACTGTTCATCAGTAGGATGCCCAAATTGTGTGCTTCGATTAGCTTTTGTTCATTAAATATTAATATCACTCAAAAAAATATAACAGGCAAAAAATGTTTTATCACTTTTATTGCGATTGTTCTTTACTTATTAAAAGTAATTCCCTCATTGTAATCTTATATTGGATTAAATCTTCAGTTTTAAGCCAAGCAGCAGTTATTTTTAGTGAATGAACCCAGGCAGCCCACCTGGCCTAAAGTACCTTGGGAGAAACTGGATTTGCAAAATTTCTCAACTTTCAGACTAAAATTGTATTTACCGGTATCTTAGTTTGTGAACTTCCTAAATTTGTTGGCTGTGAAGCAGCATATAGCAGACAGCAAAGATTTGCGACCAACCAGTGAATAAGTGAGAAAAAAAAAGACAAATTAAAATAACAGAAAGAGCAAATAAAAAGTTGATGGGTCAGAACACTTAAAAGATACTTTATATCATTATCATTTGCATTTTACAATTAATTAAAAATGACTTTTTCAAACTTTTTAAAATGAAGATGAGTTCTGTCCAAAATTTGACATTTCATATTTTAAATGTCTATACTCCATGGTTGCACGTGTCAGATAAAGGTTTTTAATTGGTTACTAAGTAAATATTTCTGAAAGGATACTTTGGTGGTGCTGACTCCCATGCACTTCTTTGATCATCCGGCTGACAAAATCAAAACAAAACAAATTAATTTCCAGATAACTAGTTTCAAGAATTACATGATAGAAAAACTGTTTAAGACTTTAAACTCTCAGTGCTAACAGAAAATTATTACCTTTTTCCCAAACTTTTGGGTGATACTCCTAGCAAATTCACCAGCACTGACATCTGAAATTAACATATGATCATGGTTAGATAAAATGGCCAAAAACATATTAACATAATACATTCTTGTTTAGTATAAAGCTAACAGACATATAGTACTTTCTGTGCACTCTTATTGGTTCTTTAAACAGTGAATATCATATGATATTCACCTTGGTCATTTTGAATGAAACATAAACATATGAGATAGATTGCAGAAGACCAATTGTGAACTTGTTCTTAACCAGATTAAAAAAAGTTGTTTTTAAAACTTATGTTTACCTGCTAGTATTATCCCCCTCTGTGTTAATGCTGAGCAATAGATACTTATCTTGCCACTTCACATCTTAGTAAAATTTAACATCGACTACTAGTCACCGCCACTTCACAGGATAATTATTGTTAAATATTCTGATTTGAATATAAGATTTACAACTCCTTTGTATTTTCCAGCCTTAGAAGATGTCATTACTGGAGTTTGTTTGTGACATTCAGGGATAAAAACATAACGTAATATATTACAACACTTGTAACATACAGTAATATGAACATTTAACAGTTAACTGAGAAAGGAGAGCATGTCCCAACACATAATTACTAAATAATTTTATTAAATGCAGAGATGTATCCAGAGTGCATCATTGCATCCTGGGATGCAATCATTCTTCTGTTGAATGCAGAGAATGTTGAACGAGGGGTCCAACTGGGCACAGAAAAAAATAGAATGTATATGCAAATTACAAACCCCAGGAAAAAAACAGTGTCACACAATATGCAAATTTGTGTTCGTGAAAACAATATTTATCAGCTGATTGGCTCTTCACGATCCATTTTGCTATAACTTTTCAGACTAAAGCCGAAAAGCCTAGTTTGTATTTTTTTATCACTTTGCTTAGTCCCTCGTCCTTAGTTACACTTACAATCATGAAACAATCGTCTATTAAAACATCTGTAGTACGATATTGCATAATTCTCAGTTTCTCAACCTGCGCAAGGGTTAGGGCCGGGCCTCATTGAATATTATTTATCCTTGTTGAATATTAATTAGCTGGACCCCCCAAATTTTCTACGAAGGAGTCCAGAGGACCCCCAAATTTGAAAACCTGGTACATCTCTGTAAATGAATGTTTATTTGCCATGCGTCTTAATCAGCAGGGTCCAGTTGTTCATAAGCTGATTAGCACTAACCAAAAAATAAAGTTGTAAATGATGGTTGGTTTTGGTTGCCAATCTTATAGAGATGGATTTGGTCTTCAGACGAATCTCAACAGTATTTTTAAGACCATAACCTGTATTTGTTGCTAAACCCAGGGTTACATTGAAACCACATTTGAACATCCTGACCCAGATACTACACTTCAGCAGGGGCGTAGGCAGAAGTATTGAGAGGGGTAGAGGGAGGGGGGTTCTGGTTATTACTAATATCCTGGAAATACCCAAACAGATCATGCAAATACTATTCGCTTTTCGTATTGTAAGCATAAAACAAAATGAACAACAGTTGGGATAAAATCACATTCTATAAATAGGAGAACAAGAATCAAGAAGGGGGTTCCTGAACACTTGAGGAAGGTTCTGGAATCCTTGCCGTGGCTTCATCCCTGTTCAATACAATAGGTGAACTCAAGAACAATGTAATTACTATTAATACCAAATTAAATTACTAAATGCAGGATAAAATATAGCTATTTTACCTTTTCTGGTGAATTTAGCCTGGGAAAACAAAAAAAAATTAGATATTATTAAACTTTTATAGAATAGAGTTTAACAATATTTTCTTTCTTAAAACAAGTATGAAAAATAACACAAATAACTTGATACAACTACAAAATACTTTTTACTTGATACCAGGAGCAACCATGTAATGACAAATAAGTGTTCCATTTTTCAAATATCTGTTTCCATAATAGAAATAGGTTTCATTGTTTACATCAAAGCACATTCACCTCTTCCATTTCAGCTCTCTGAGGAGGCTCAAAGTATTCCTGTTGCTTTAGTTGTCTTTCCCTTCCTTTCTCTCGCTGCCGACTCCTGTCTTGGTCAGTCCCTTTCATTTTTTTCTGTGGTTTCGTTGTGGCCGTCGGGTCATACTCACCAATGTCACCATATATACTGAAATTAAGTCAAAAAGGAAAATCTTACTAACTTGTTGTGGCTTTACAAACAAAAAACAAAACAGAAACTAATATAGAAAAATAACTAGCGGTAAGCTAGTTTGAGCTGCATCGGTGTTTCTAAAGAAACAATTTGGTAATAAAAATGTAAGTTCTACACCGTAAAAAAGAAATACTTACTGATATTTCGGAAGTTAGTCCTTCGCCCTTTACTCCAACGATGGACTAACGTCCGAAACGTCGGTAAATATTTCTTTTTTACGGTGTAGAATTTACATTTTTATTATCAAATAGAAACTAATATATATGTAGCTATATGTACTTGGTCCATTCATTCATGATGTTTTGCACCATAATTACACCATCTAGTAAGTTACTTTGTAAATTTTTTATTAACTACATAAGGATTCAACAGCTTTCTAGAAAAAGCAATCATGAATTTTCATCAGATTTCTTCATCAGAAGTCAATTTTACTTCAGATTAATATTAAAAGATTTAATAGACATAAATTAGTTATTATGTAAACTGTAAATATAACTCTAAACAGAGCATTTGTTACAGCAACCAGAATACATTTTAGGGCTGATTAGCCAATTCCAAAAATACCATAATAACTCTTTAAGTAATATCAAACACTCGAGACAGTGTTTCATCACATTTCCAGCAATATAAAGTGGAATCACCGACTCAGAATCGCAAAATTTTTATTTATATAATTTCTGGTACTTGTAGTTGACTATAATGCCATCATGCAAATGCACCATCATTATTCACTTATTGTTTCTACTACTGATGATGCTACCTCTCCAATGCTGCTGGAGGTTGAATTTTCTGACTTGGTCCTTTTTCATTTTTCTCTTTCAGTTTTTCTATTAAAACAAAACTGTAGATTAAAACTCTATTATTTCTAACAAACTATCAACAAGGTTCTTTATAAAGATCAATTAATCAATCATGATAAAATTAGAGTCTAAAATTACTGTCCATGTTTACATTACCCAGTTCAAGCATACAGTCAACAAAGTTGCATATAAGAAAGCACAAGTACCAAATTTATGTAATAACACATAATGGAAACTTTATTTTCTTTTTATAAAATACAGTTGTAAATCTCACTACGTATAGGCAATAAACAACTGGATACTTGAATCATTACATGAGTAATAGTAATATCAATGTATATTTTATATATTAATAATAATAAAAATAATAATAATAACAACAATGATTTTATATAGGTGTCAAATGTCTTGAGTAGGCTAAAGTCCTACTAATTAGGATACCATCTTTGCCACTTTAAGGCGGATGGAAACATTCTACAAGACAGAAACACACACGTCTCTGAGGGCCAACACCACTTTAACATCCTTATTCGACTTAAGAAGAAAAAACTTTGGGGCCAGCTGGCTTCTAAATTCTTAGATTTGGTTACCAGCATTTAAAAATAACTTGAAATCGTGACGTCCAGACTGACAACGACTACTGAAAATTTAGTCACCAGCTGACTAAATCAAGTCAAATTGGCAACCCCACAGGTTGCAACGTCAAGCCCTGCTAACTATTTCCATTTACAAGATCAAAGGCAGTGCCTTATCCCCAATTTTTTCAAAATTCTAAGTGTTGGTCCAGCCAGGAATTGAATACGAGCTTCCCACAAAATAAACTGGCACCAGACAGTGATTAACATACCTTTTTCTTTCTTTTTCATTTTCTTTCCCCCAGTTCCTTGCCGTAAGTATGACAAGATCTGTGTCAGCTTGTTGATGACAATGTCATTTGTTGTAAGGGTTGTTTGTGACTGTTAGGATGAAATTGAAAAAAAAATTGATTTATTATCATACATTGTGATCATGACAACATATCAATTAGTATGGTCAACATTCATTAGAATTATACAGCTGGGACTGAATAATGTACATAATTATGCAGTAGGTCATAATATTATTCGTTAATTATTAAATACTTTAGATTTTAGTTTAGTTTTAGAATAATAAATTTTCTACATTAAATTTTACCATCTTTCTCTGTTCTTTCTAGAAATGATTGTGTAAAGTTTTAAAAATAATCACATTGCTTTTGCCTTGAATGGTGTATTTGCCAACTCCAGGGTAATGATTTTCTGTATATTATGATTACCTTAGTTTACAGATTAATAAAATTGTTATAATTGTTGTTAAACAGCCAGGACAGAGAGATATTTGCACAAATAAGGCATTTCTAAAAGATAGAGATAAAAATTGTTGTTAATGGCTACTAATGTAACCATAAATTATTTGTAGCTGAATCACGTTGAAAACCAAGTATTAATTCATGTTACTTCCCTTGTCTTGGTGAATCTATTTTTAAGGGGGATATGAGAAGGTGTAATGATTCTGTAATGTACAACACAAAACTAAACTTTCAATTATTTAGTACAAGAATAGCAAAACCTAAGACACAAGCAAGTACAATACTAGATTGCCGACTCATCATCATTCTCATTAAACATTCACATTAATATTTTTCCCATCAAGGATTGGCTTGGATTATTATCTCCCCGAAGGAGGTTAGGCTTTACCAGGATTTGCTTGTTTGTTAGCAACATAACTCAAAAAGTTATAGACAGATTTTGATGATATTGCACATGTTGTCAGAAATGGGACAAGGAAAAACTGATCAAATTGTGAAGGTTATCCAGATCACTTTGAATTTTTCAGCACACAAGCATACAACCACACTCAGCTCATTAATTTTACAAACAAACCTACTCAGCATCATTTACAATTGTATGGCTACAATTGTAGTTTACACTTGTTTTAAGACTTCTGCTGCATGTGCAAATTCCAATGTTAGAAATGTTTTACACTAGTTGTGGTAAGACTTGTACTGTTCATGCAAATTCCAGGGTTAAAATTGAGGTTCTTGAATTCTAGTGTTGCATGGGGATCACACTATGCTTGGCAGAGGTGTTCATCCTCTGAGTGCTTTTCTAGTTAATTTTGTTATTGAACATCATTTTTATTTTTAGATTATACTGTAATAATAATTATACTGTCTCATTAAAGCTTTTCCTTCAGAACTCTTTCCAGTTATTCTACGGATTACTATGACTGATCCACCTCGACTAGTTAATGCTATTTGTGGATCAGTTTGTAAAAATGTGTTAAATCTCTTGCTGTTGTAATAAATTGTGAAGTTGAAGAGACGACGACTGCCCTCAACCTCACCAAACACAGTCCCCTCTGCTCTTTTCACATGCTCAAACCACCTCAGCTTAACAGAAAATTATTCAACTCCACATATCTCTGCAATCTCCATGTCAATGCTACACTGCCCATCTTGCCATTACCTCAACCCTGCCATGTATCTGTAAGACCATACCTCAACACTGGGACAATCTGTTTTACTTCTTATCAGTGTTGTTGGGATATCACTCTCTGCATACTCATCTTCCAGGTCAAATACATAAGCCTGCAATAGAAACAATGAAGTATTATTACATAGTATTTCAGTCGACTTTATTTTGTATGAACAGCCAATTTTGTTAAACACCACATCACTCCAGCAAGTCAGCAGTCTGCACCATTTACTCACCCCGGGCTGCCGAATGTGAACTTCGTTGGCCATTTTGCCTCATTCGTGTTTCACTTAATTATTTCAAGCTTCTAGCACTCCTTGTTTATCTTTACTGGCATGGTGGCAGTGTAAGAACCACAGCACAACAGACTCACAGATTATCTCTATTTACGGTGTTTGATAAAGCAGATTGTAAGCACTATAGAAAAAGATAGTGTTTAAAGGTCAAATAAACCCAAATATAACAATTTCCTTTTTTCAAACAATACATAGCGACAAAATGTTAAGAAAACAT
>JAOBRB020077959.1:0-14412 GCA_027575285.2 Zoanthus pulchellus
GTTTTATTCTCCATGACTATCGTCAGAAAGTACGTGTTAACAGCCGTATGCCAGCCACTCATCTGTGGAATGGTCATTTTGGAACAAGACATTTCAAATTAACTCCAGTTGATCTTATAACATAAGGGATTTTCTTCGGATGACGAAGATCTGTCACAGGATCAAAATGACGACACTGCTCAAGACAACACTGCTCAGCCCGACTCCTCATCCACAGTTGAGGATGAATACTTTTCAGACTCTGACTTCTGAATACTTGTCAAGTATTCAACAGTAGATTAGGAGTTGGACTGTCTTGTAACATGTTGTAATGTTATTTATGATGGATATTAGAGCATTAAAGTTTAAAGTTTTGCATCAACTCAATCATGTTTTCAATTGTGTTCATTATAAATGTCATCACTAATATAAAACCATTCATTTGTACCGCATCTTCGAGAATCTGTTTTATGTTAATAAAATATAGTGGCCTATTAAAATATCCTATGGGCTAGTTCAAACCTGTAGCCAACTAGCCCAGTGGGCTAGTGGCAAAAAAAAGTTAAGGCAAGGCCTGCTCAGCCATAAAAAGCTTTAAAAACTTATGGCATACTAGCCTTAGGGTTAATAATAAACTTATAGCAAACAAACTATCAACCAATTTTGATTTTACAGAAAAAAAAATTATACATGCTTCCAAGGTTTCTTTTTTACATTTTGATAATTAAGTCATTTGTGACTTTATGAAATTTTATATGTTAGTGTTTATGAACTCAGTAATACTATTACATAATAAGACACTCATTCATTTAATATACTACATCAATATCCAGTCTAGCATCTTTCGTCTTAAATAAATTATGAAAAACTTAGTACTTGATGTTTCTAAGGCCCTAAAATTGGAACACCATTAAACCAAGGAGAAAACTCTCATGATATTAGACTTCAAGAAGAAAATCAAAGAAGAAACTGAGGGTTACCAGTAAGGCACCAGTGAATGGTGATAACAAGTGCTACTTGAACATTTTCAGTGGCAGGAAATTGATAAAATAAATGTGGCATCTTTTTTCAGAATATACTGTATCCACCAACTTCAAGTCTTGCTAAACAACTACTGATTAACTGTTTTAAAGCCTTAGCTAGTCCTTTTAATTACAGGGCTCTTGTTTAAAACTGGAATTATCCAACAAATGTTTGTTTATTCAAAGGTACAGTACTGTGTAGAAAGAACATACCACAAACTGCGGGTCGAAGGTCAAGGGTCAAGGGTCCAAGGGTCAACTGAGGGTCGCAGGTCCATACCAAAACGATAAGACCCGTGGCTCTAGCCCCGCGGGTCTTGTGGGTCAGGCAATTGTACAACATTTGAGAAAACAGTGTGTGCTTGAAAAATTTACGTAAAAATTGTTTTAATCAATTTTTGCTTTGTTCGTAAAAGTATGCTTTTAAACTATTCGACTGCTTCTTTCAATTTTCAAATGTTTCCCTAATCTTGATTCATACTTTAAAAAGACAATCTAGTGTCATACCTTCTGTTGTTCCAAAATATACGACATTTCCTTTCTAGCAAACGATTTTCAAACAGCTTCTTCTTCTATTATTGTTGCCGTAACAAAATTTGCCATGTCACTGGCAATAATACGCCAAAATTCCAGGGTAATATATCTTCCATCTTTGATTCTTAAAATAAATTAGTTGAAATTTGCAAACGATTGCAAGGATCAACTGTGCTTGTTATAAAATGTTCCGAGGAAAATATCTGCATCAGTGTATGGTGTTTGTCAGTTTGCAAGAGAATACTAATCATGATCAGATATTATACAAATTCAGCTTTTTCCTAATTCCCAGAGGTACATTCTTGACAGCCATAAAAACTCCTTCTGGAAGTCTAAAATAAATCCAATAGTTTTGCGTGATTCTCACTAGAAACAAAACATAATTAACAATACAAAAAAGCAATACCTCAAGCTTCTTGCGAAACAAACATTTTATAGCAAGTTCTCTTAAACGAGCGTCCCCTGTCTCTCCATTGTCTCAAGCACACATGTTTTACTGCAAATGTGTAAATGACAGCAATTATTTAGATGGATTTTAAATGGTTGAAATTTGTGACGCGACAAACATTGCATGCTAGCTTGTCATGCTCATTTTTGTTTTCAATGAAAACCGGTTATGAAATACCACATGCTACACAGGAAAATATGTGTGCAACTTTTTAACAAAAAACAAATGGAATTGGGAAATCAATGTATTACAACATGGTGCTTTTCAGAAGGTAGTTTTAAAACAACCAAGTAGCGATTCTTGAAACTGACAAGGTGTTTTAACAGGAAGGTTGTGCAGCTGTTTGCAAATGTCTTCAGAAATCAGTCAATCTTCAGTCGAGGTATTTATAATATAGATTTGCTGGCTCTCCGCTTTATTCATGATAGTAATTACTATCACAAACTAAACACAAAATAAGTTTCCTTCTGTGTATCCTGCTCCCTTACAAGCTGTGTTTGATCTGTCATTTGAAATGCTTCAGAAGATCCAAAACAATCTTCTTAGCAGTTTCTAAAACTTTAACGAAGCAGGTTCTCTCAAAGTATTAAGTTAGAATGAAGTGCTTAAATCAATTATAAAATGTTTTGAAACCGAGACTGAATGTCATAGTCCATGTTTTGATGTTTTCCCGTTGTTTAATTTTTCGAAGATTGTCACTTGGCAACCCGCAGATCCTCCAACAACTGATATATATCATACACTTAATAAACAGACCCATGGGTCTTTACGCCATTTCGGAGACTCCAGACCCTCAGTTGACCCTCAGACCCTCAACCCGCGGTTCGTGGTATATTCTCTCAACAAGGTACTGTATAATCCCATTGCAGTCATGGGAAAATATTGCTTTCCCCATCCACCCAATGCTGTGAAGATATCTAGCAGATGTTACTGCTTTAAGAATACATAATTTGTTGAAGCAACCCAGCTTGTATTTGCTAATTCACTCCTTGAAACAACATCTGCCATGTTTCTTTTCCATTCCTCTCGTAGTCCCAGTGCAATAAGGACTGGTAACGAAGTTACCTGTTATTTCTGGTGTTTTACATTCTATGCAAGAATTTAGGAAAAACCGTGATTAATTAAACTTCCAATCTTATATACTCTTCCAGACTTCCTAGATTTACGAATTTATGAGTTGACAAATACCATAGTTTTTTTTCTTTCTTTTATCAATATATATATATGTATCAAAATTGTGACACCTTTAACAGTCCAGACATATCAAATTTAAAGTCGAGGACCTCTGGCTCTGGACATTTTGAAAAAAAATATAAGAATAAATTAAATACATTATAATTATAAAATGTAAAAACTGTCACAAAAACAAATGAAATGAGTTTTAACTGTTTATTGCCAAAATGGTGTAACACACAAACAATACATTAATTATTAAATAAATGTATTCAATATTTTCTAAAGGTTTACTCTGCCACTGTTTTATACTGTTCTTGATTTTCACATTGAATAATGTTCCCTAAAAGAAGACCTTTGCAATTAAGCAGACCTCTACTAAGAAAGAACTTAACCTAACTGCTTGTAAAGGTAAAAAAAATTAATGGTGTAATGTAAGATATTATCTCTTTGTCTCTGGGTGAAAAATGAAATATTTAATAGAATTTTTAAATCGGAAATTCATGCAGTTTATAAATAAGAGACAACGAAATATATATAAATGTGCAAGAGTATAAGCAAACGCTTTTATCTGATTAAAACTTTAAACTAAAAGAAAACCATAATTTCTAATCAGATAATGAAGCTCACATACTAAAATCTGCGAAGCCGAGAGAAAGTATCAAGCTGTTAAAACCACATTAAACTGTCTCTCACCTGGGTTTTGGTTGTCACAAGTTTGCCTCTGATGTCGTAGTGTTTTGAAAGAAAACCAGCAACCAATAGATCTCTTTAAACATAAGCAAACACAAATGCACAGGCAACACGTCATTAGCTGAATGTTTATCCAAGATAAATTAAGCATAATTAAACATGTGTTTCAATTTTAAATAGCAAGTATACACACCGATTGAGTGTCAAATCCATAATCATTGTATGTTTATCTCGTCTTTGTAGTTTCAAGACAATCTTCTCTCTGTGCCCATGCTGAGTTAGAACAAAATAAATCACAATTGAAGGAAGTAAAAACGATTATTAAGCAAAGTTGGGATTTTAATTCACTCACTTCTGTTTTTGTGCCAGCGTCACGGCGCCATCGTCCTTGAGAATTGAGGACAGCTGGCGATACTACTTCGTAAGACTCAAGTTCACGAAATATGCCGTCCTCCTGAGGATAACTTGATTTTAAACCTACAAAGGACAAAAAAAATATTAGTTTGAATCCATCTTCTATTCACATAAACGTTTTCTGTCTTTCACATGAAAAAATTGGGCTGGGTTTATCAACCTTGGGAAAACCCATGAATTTTATTAAAATACATTTTACAGTTTTCGCCTTTATGGTAACATAAACTCACCTAAGTTTTCTGGTTCTCCATTTACTTTCAGGCATACTAATAACAATACAGGGCAATAAACGAAATAAAAGTCGTGATACATTTCTTTGGTGGTAGGTCAACGTTTGTAGCACAAACAAATTATAATGTTGGCGGAAGCTTTGAAAACTCTCACTTCCTCTACAGCCGCCATTTTAATCATGTGTTCTGACAGTCGTTTGATTGGCCATGGTGTTGACCAGCGGTTTCCGGTGGTTCAGTTCGAAAAGCTACGTCATTGGTACTCGATTCTATATCTTGACTAAATTTTTCTACCATATTTGTTTTCTTTTTTGACAGGTAGTCTTCAAAATACACAATAAAAAGAAAAAAATAAATGTATTTTGCCTATCTTGTTTAAATTGTATTGTTTCTTTTCATCTCGATGGGTTTTGGGACGGTTTTTGTCGCGCATTCTTTCGCCTCGTACTAGAAAAACTAACTAGCGGTAAACTAGTTTGAGCTGCGTCGGTGTTTCTTAAAAAACAATTTAGTGATAAATTCTAAATTATACATCGTATAATTCAAAGCATTTTTTTACAATATTACTTGTAGCCGTTGAGAAGAGAAGAAGAGAAGACTTGCAACTAGACCGCCGCAAGTAAAATTAACGCCAAAATACTGAAATTCTCACTTTAATGGCGACGGTTGTTGATCGATGAGATTTTGATTTATCTCTTTGCCAATCTTGACATTTATCCCTCCAATATACTCTGACAAAATTGATGCGGTCTTCAGAAATGAAATAAGCGCATGTAAATAAGATCAAAGCACCAGCCCCCCATTGCATGATTAGTACAATGTACCAAGGTCAGGACCATATGAATTCAAGGAGTGCAAGCAAATTCAAATCTACCAATCAGTGTTTGGTATTCGCGATAGCAACCCGTTATTTAAAACTCCAACCTTGCATTAACTGGTAGATTTGTATCCGTGGGTATTCCTATGGTCCTGACCGTAACACAAATCATATTTTGAAAACTGAAAAAGATAGGGAAAACAAATGAATGGCTTCAGCAGATATATTTACTAGTCAGGATATATATAAAATGTGCCATTTTTATCCCGGATATAGTTCTTATATAAAATCTTTGACAACTGCAACTAAGAATGGCGTATTTTACAGTAAAACACTTGCATCTATGTAATAAATCTGTAACAATGAACGCGGGTTTAGTACTTGCTTTCAGCGCATTATATAAAAGTTTTAATAGAAATGAAACAAGCAGTACCCGGAGTGAGTTTTCAAGCGTACTTGCAGCTATGGCAACAGCGCTCAATATTAATATGTTTGATATTTTTTTCGCCGCGCACTTTTCGCACGAAGTTTTCGCTAACTGTGCCGAGTTTGAGCGAACGTAACGCTGGCACCAATAACCTTTTGTTGTGACTACGCATGCGCCATTCGACATTGAATCACAAATGGCGCCTTCTGTGGAAGTTGTTGGCTAATTTTTGTCGATAACAGCGCTCAGTGTGCGGGGAACAACCACATACTGAGCTGAATACGCGTAAATTTTTCGCGGCAAAAATAGCGCCACGCTATTTTCGCCTAGTGTGCAACTTATTTTACGGCAAATCTTTGTTTACAGTCTCTTCTTTATTAGCATATTTTGCACCAGTTTTTAATAAAATAAAAAAACTGAAGCACTGTATATTGAAATTGTTTTTTTTAGAATAAATAAATATCTTCTAAAAACATAAAAATGATACTCTAAGCAATATTCAGTGCAAGACACGGCGACCTAAGGCAAATTCAAGTAGGCCTTAGTTAAAAACCAACGAATTGGCTTGAAATCGCGACCAGAGAACAAAAATAACACAAACAACACTATGTGAAGGTAAGAGTTTATTGACTTTACTATTTACGGAGTTTCAAAGCGGAGTCTAAACTCCCATACAAAGCTTTATACTATTATATAAACCTCTCACTTAGAGCCTGGGCTTCCTGTGCTTCGTTGAGTCAAGCAATGACGCGCTCCGCGATCGAGGTGAAAAAAAATTGTAACAAGCTTTCTTCGGTCGCTGCTCTTCTTTTGACACCATAGCGAGAACTGAGTATTCCTTAAAACTGAACACCGTGCTTATAGGCACTAAGTTCTGGAATATAAACGGGTACAGATGTAGCTTTACCTTTACCCTTCCCTTCTGAGTAAGGCTCGAAGCGTTTGGAACGACTTGAGCTCGAAGCCGAGTAAGAAACTCGAGATGAAGTCGTATTATTTGAACTCCTTTGAGAAGTGTTTCGGCCTCTAACACTTGGAAATAATCTCTCCAACGTTTCAGAAGTACTTTCATTGCTATTTCTTGATGAACTTGGCTGTGGCGTGCCTCTTTCACGTAGAGAATCGGCCAGTGAAGACAAGCGATTAGCTAGATCCTCGTTCGCCATGCTGGAAAAGAGCCGACGATTGGCTGTCACGTGTTAACTGCGGGAAGCTGGGTCCCAGAGGATTACGTTGCAAGTCTTGTAGGAAGCAGAAAGTCTTATTCGCGATGTAGTATTACACAAAACAGTGGCGGCGGCACCGGGGGGCAGGGGCGCCCCCCCAAAAAAAATAATATTGGGGAGGCATTGCCCCCCAAAAAATTATGTTGAAGCACTTAATTATTTACAAATGTGATTCTTGTACCAAAATCTACGTACCAAAACCGGCAAAGAATATTTGGGTGCCGAAGACGCAAGAAAACTTGTTAATTTTGTGTTACTGAATTAAGAAACTGTAATTGGGGCATTAAACTTAGCTTGAGGTAAAACCAAAATTTACGTCTGAAGATGCAGGAAACAGCGTCTCAGAGGGGTAGAAATTAAAAATTTTAGATTTCTCGCGCCTTTGCCGCTCGCTGTCGGACGCCTTCGGCACCCGAAATCTTGCTACCCCCCCCCCCCCCCAAATCAAAATTTGCTGCCGCCGCCACTGCAAAAGATTGAAGTATTACATATGCCTAAAAGGTATATTTCTGTAAAAGTATTATATTTAGGGAAAAAAGGTTTATCTATATAAAAGAAGTCTTATCGACAAAGAAGTATTATATTTAAAGAAACGAGTATTCCCTTTTTCATTCACGTAAAAACATGTATATGTTATGAAAAAAAGCTATGGAGCTTGGAATACCTGTGGCTGTCTAGTTACATAGCGTAGGGCTCCCTATGTACAGTGGCCAACCGTTGTCACGTGTTCAGTTCAGTGGAAAGTCAGACGAAGATTCAAGAAGTAGAATATGAATCATTGCGGTGATTCAGAAGAACAGGAAGAGAATGAGTTTTCAACAGCCCCAAAATGACAAATAAGATTTTCAGAATTCTTTTATCTTACTGAAGCCTCTTTCAGGAAAGGGATGAAACAAGAATGGTGCGTAAATTAGCTGAATCTGAGCTTTGGACTTGGAGATAGCAAAGTAGTTTGAGATTTTGTTCCATGCTGTTCGCATTGTCGCCCCCAAGAGACACAGTCGATCCACATTGTACTGTAGCTTTAGATCGACAAACTTGCTGTTTGTTCAACGGTTAATAGTTATCTGTAAAGTTACTCTATTTGTGTGACGCATGAATTTTTTGTTTCAGTGTGGAGAAAATGTGATGTGCTCCTTCAAAATGGTCCGAGCTTTTCTTCGACGGCATAGAACATTACTTGCCATTGTTTTGTTGCTTGGAGTATTTGTCTGGATCTATGAATGGGTCGTGGTAAGTTCCTCATGTCGCGGCCTTTCTTGTATAAGATCAAAAACGAACGGTTTGGACTTTAATGATGAGGACATTGAATTACCAACAAAGTAAGTGCATGTTTTTGTGCGCGTGTGTGTGTAATATGAGTTTCATAAATAGTAAAATACTGATTACTGTACTGTCCTATGGCTTAGTCAACTTCTTATTTTGACTAGATAAATTGGCTTTTGCACTCGCGAACTATATCGTCAGCGTCTTGCTCCTATAAATACGACAACTAACTTCCTTTTTTATGACGTTGCATGTTAAACTTCATTTTTGACATTTGACGTCTATAAACACCATTAGATAAGTCACTGGTCTCATTTCAGGGCAAAAGATCACTCGTTTACTTCAGACAAACATTTCTGTATGAGTTCTTTTCCGTCGAATAAATATATTTTTCAGAGTTTATGGTTTATGGAAAGTTTTTAACACAGATGATAATAAATTTTATATTGATAATATAAGATAAGTTTTATATATTTTCTTTGTTATTATTATATTCAGACAAAATATGTCGTAATTTTAGATTTTGTTTAAATATTCGATTGATTATTTTATTTTATAGGTTATAAGTTACAATTTCACTCAATTATAGTTTCCAAGAGAATGAAATGTATTTGTCAAAGTATTTACGGAGAACACTGCAGAGGCATGCATGTTTGGTGTTCATGATAATCAAAAGATTTATGATAACCAAAAGATAATTAATATATCATTTATTAATGACTCCGTTTTTCTGTATCTTGATCAGACAGGATGTATATTGACAGTTGGAAACCTATCTACTGTTTCCCACTTAGTAGCTTTTATATCATGTTTTTAAATCTGATTGATTATTTACTGTTAAAGGAAGCATCAGCTGTTTCTCTCAAAATGAAATTTTACCATAATATTATCTGTTCTTGGTTTTTTTTTTGTTAAACTTGCCTTGAGCTTAACTTGCTTCTTTGAATATTACAACGAACACAGCTGTATTTATCCACAAGGACCAGGTTAGTTTATTGTAAGCATATTTGGTGTAATACTTGTAGTAATGGTAATATACGTGAAAAAAATTACTTGATTCTTATTGGCTGAGAAAGGAGTGCAAAAATAGTGTTAACACGAGTGCAAACTATATAACACAAGTGCAGATTACAAAATAATTAATGTTTTTCGATTGGTTAAGAAACAATAGAAATTTGACTTAGCCAATCAAATCGTAGCAACATGTTCACGTTGATGGCATGTACACAGACAAGTTTTTAGCAAAAATAATTTTAAGTTTAAGATGGTGAGTGATGGAGTGCATCTTGAGTAGATTTTCTGAGCTCTAAAAGCAAAACTTCTGTGAGAATCACTGCTTTTTGGTTGCCGGTTCAGAAAACAGGGTGATTTGAGTATGAAAATGCCATTGAAACAGAAAATTTAGAGTCAGGAGTGCCAAACACTTTGCAAAATATACGATCTAATACTATTAGATGATTTTCATGACAAGGTATCTCGAAGTTTTTGCAATAAGTAATCATACGTTTTTTCTCTTTCAATTTCGAATTAATTTGCACTTTGTGAAATTTTGACTTTTTGAAAAACTCACTCGTGCAAATTAATATCAAATTGAACTTGAAACCGTATAATTACCTATACTAATCAGATACATGAATAAAATTATTTGATTCTGATTGGCCAAGAGCAGTGCAGTTACTTTGCCTGTGCAAAAATTTATAATTCTGTGCAGAGATTTGTAATTTCATGCAATACAACCTCAAACATTAAAATCTGATTGGATAATAAACAAAACAAATCTAACAACCCAATCAAAATGCAGAAGTTTTTATTACAACGAGGGAGAGGTATTCAAAGAAAGATCTCGAAAATAAACAAAATGGCATTTTCAGTAGATTTGGCAATTCAAATTAAACAATAACTCAAATAAAAAGAAGCACAAAGAATGAAAATACCGGCAAGAGTAGCACCGAATGGATGACTGTGTGAAATACTTCATTTAAAAATAATGCAGATTGACGCAAAAATGTTCAATTCAACTTCGTGTTGGAAAAACAACTACTGCCAGCGAATTCCACAAGAGAAAATGTTTTTGAATGAACTCCTTCAATAACACTTGCAAATAAATTGTTTGTTTTTTCATGGCTACAGGTTTCTAACAGATGATTCTTACAAATCACAAATTTTAAAATTCACAGCAAAGTTTAAACAATTTTCATTGTCAACTGCGCTTTACCGTAAACTGTCACATTGTCACTGTCAGGTTTTGCTTTTTCTCCGGCACTTTTTTATAATTTTTTTCTTGTACAGTATATGATTAACAAGTAATCAAACCTTTTGCTCATTCAATATAGAATTTATTTGCACTTTTGTGTTTTAATAAGCTCAATTTTCAGCTAAAAGGTTATAAAGGTTTGATTACATATACTAATTCAATTAACACAGTTGATAAAAAAGTTATATCATTCAGCTTTTGTAGAAAAATTGGTGCAATGAAATGATGACTAGTCCAATTAAAAGCATGTAAGTGAGGTATTTCTGGTAAGAAATAAAGTTTTTGAAAATCAAATTTAATTGCAATATTATATATTGTCACTTAATTTTGTCTAGCTAAATGAATTTTATTACATATTAACCACACTTCAAACAGTGCAATTTGCCGTTAAAAATTTAAATTCCAAAAAAATTTTACATTGCTTTACAGAGATATGATTCTTATGTAAATTTAAATATCTAAAAAAAACTTTAATGAGTGGCAATTATGCATTATTTTTAACATAAAATAACCTGATTTTTAACTGTAAATGCACGTTAAGTAGTACTCTGAGTCTGTTTGCTTTAACATCTGTGATTGCATGTGCATGCAATGGCTCACACATAGGAAGAATTATAATGCATGCAAATAATTAATGCAATTAATGTAAGATGTCCATGGATTCATTTTGTCTGTGTGCATTTCTGTTACAGTTAGATTGCATAATCCACAATTTGTAAATTGCCAAGTAAATAAAATTTCTGCAAAATACAACCCCCCTATTTGTGGGTCTCAAATCATATTTGTAATAACAAGATTCCAGATTTTAGGAAATATGTAAAGAACACAAAATTTGATTTACAATTGAAGGGCTTAGGGCAAAAACAACACTTGTATACATTTGACTTTGTATGAAGTACTCATTTCTCTCAAAATTTGTCACCCACAATATTAATAGGTAATCAAATGGTATACTCGTGAAATTAGGAAATAATTTCACTTGCGTTTTGTCCAAAGTCTAATAATTTCCCTCGCCTAAAGGCTTGGGAAATTATTAGAATTTGGACAAAATGCAAGTGAAATAATTCCCTAATTTCACGAGTTTACCATTTGATTACCTATTAATATTGTGGGTGACCAATTATGTGCACAAGACGCAGTTTACTTTAAATTGTTTATTGTATTGAAAAAGTCCAAGGATTCCAAGCTTATAAAAAGGTTAACACAGCACACTGTACAGAAAGTTTTAATTTTCTGAACGTACAGAGAACTTGAACTGTTCTTGTTTTTCATTTTTGTTTTTCACAAAATGTTTCAAAGTTAAATCAATTGTCTGCCTTCTTTGTTCATGATTGGCCAAAACTGATTAAAAAGTGAATGAACTTGAAAACACTACCCGGGTCAAATGCGATCAATGATCTGCTCTACAAAATGCCAGTTAAAGTCAGTGTTTGAAAATGTTTTGAGCCACTGTAAATAACAAACAGCAAATAGGCTAAGATATTTACGGTTGTTCAAGTTTTTGGCACCATCTTTTAATGCCGCAACATCAGAATCTGTAACATCTTCAAACCTGGACACCATTTTGGCTGCAATTTTGTAATTTCACATGTGAAATTATAAATTAATGCTGAAATTTCACACCAAAATTAGGGAATAATTATTATGTACTTTATCTTACTTGACAACATTATTCTAAAATAACATTTGCTAATTTGTTTTCAGTCATATAGCTTGGGTTTTAGTTGGCATGTTGACCAGGGCTTGAAATTAAAAAAATTTCATACTCGCATTTTTCCGACTGGTTGGAAAATTTTAGGTGCAAAATTAAAAAAAAACTGAAAAGTTGTTGTAAGGTAGTAACTTCTGGTAGACACTTTTATTACCTATTGGAAATGTAGATTGGTTGCGAAAATGTGACTGCTGTTGAAGCTTTAGTCGCAAATGCAACCAATACAGTCTCAATTTCAAGCCCTGTTGACCATAGGATTTTGAATTTGAAACAATCTTGTTTGAAATAAGGTAATTTTGTGCACATTGATTGGTTCCCTAAAAGGTGAGTGTTCAGCATATTCACTTATTAGTGATGGAAAAAGCAAGATGGCATCATGGCGTCCTCAAACCCTAAATCTGTGATTGAAAGAGACTGCTAACAATTATGATAAAAAAAAACAGGGGCTCCATAGCCATGGAAACCATTTATTAAGTAAGGCAGACGATTCCTAGAAAATAATATAATTTCAGCTGTCATCCAATGCCCATTGCATGAAATTCTAAGAAAACATGTGTCAGACCTTCTAACCCAAATTTTCTAAAACCTGGAGATTTGCTTTTTCAAGAATCCTGTCAGAAAAACAGAGATTCATTCTAAAAAAGTGATAAACCAAAAAAACGAGTGCTGGCAAAAGAAGTATGTTGTCTGTAAATTTGTATCATCAACACTTCTAACTACTCATGGGATTTACAGAGGGTAAGTCAAATAAGTGACTTTTGATTAATTTCTCAAATCTCCCTATATTGTTCCTATTATCTAAGTATGTATAACTGTTGGGAGAGTTAAGCATTTCATACAAAGTTTATTACACTGTTTTTGCACTACTGTAGGTCCTTCAATTTTGTATTAATTAGTCTTTCACTCCCAGTTGAAATATTAAGTTCTCCTAAATTGAAGCCATGCTTTTCATTGAACAAGCTTGAGAGCGTTTCACTTTTAATCTTAAGTAGTTTGTTTTGTTTGATCAATTTTTATTTTCTCATTACCAAATGCCTTGTATTTGTTATGTAAGGAGAAATTGAGTGTTGATAACTGATTTGGGAGTGAAAGGGTTTATAGTATTGCTTTATCAATACTTAAATCTTATCAAAATAAGATGTTAACCAAACATTCTATATCACATTTCGAAAAAATGTTGATTTTAGAGTATCATACACAAGTTTTCTGTGCAATTAGATAAAAATGTGAGAATTTTGAATAATCGAGAAGTTGGGAATGAACTTTAAAACAGGAAAATATGAAGGTCAGGAGAAGCAAGTCAAAACTGATAGGTCTTCCGGCTTTTTCTGGAGAGTTAGAGTGTCTGACTTGGCTTTGGTTCGTGTTTTAAGTTTTATCAATTACATTAAATTAACCCTTTCAGTCCCAGTTGAGTTATCAAGTTCTCCCAACTTGAGCCCATACTTTTCATTGAAAAAGTTTGAGAGAATTTCACTTTTAATCTTCAGTAATTTGCTTTGTTTGATCAATTCTCATTTTCTCATTACCAAATGTATCATTTTATATTAGTTATGTAAGGAGAAGTTGAGTGTTGATAACTGAGATTTTGTTTTATGATTTGTATGGTAGCAGTGATTAAGGGGGAATGACTGCCTTGTTATTTATTGATTGATTTACGAAGACAGTTGGTTGCCTTCCTATTTTAACTTCAAAAATTTATATCTTCAGGAATGCCTGCATCATTGAGCGTTTTTAAACAATTAAACACGTGGTTCTCTCTTTCCTGGAATTCCTTGAAAACATCTCGAATTTGACAATTTTCTTCCAGAATCGGAAAAACAGATAATATCTGTTGTGGTTTAAAAATTTTTTTTTGGTTCAAATTTTTTTTAAACCAGTTTATTTTTTTCAAACCAGCATATTCTTCTCATATCACTCTCAGACCAGTAACTAGTGATACCTACAAAAATTGGTATGCTAGCAATGGTTGCTCGCGTGGTCAAGTAGGGACGAAGCAGGACTACAGATCCAAACAAATCCAAAAGTCACTAGTTCAAATCTTGGTGTATTCCAAGTTAAAAAAGAAAAAAAAGAAAATAATGTTGAGGCATAATATGGTAAGACCAAGATGATGAAAATGGTGGTAAAAAAGAAAAGAAATATAAGAATAAATAGAAGTAAAAAGAAGAGATAAGTAGAAAATGGTTGTAGAGGTAAAAGAAGAAAATGTATATAG